>JAMPIV010013492.1:0-180808 GCA_024509875.1 Oreohelix idahoensis
GACTAGGGTGAGTTACCCATTTACAGCTCGGTAGACTGGAGCATGCCTGATCTCAACAACTCTGTACACTACAATGGACAGATACAGTAGTGGCACCACAAACAACATGCTACAGTGATTGATAGTGGAGCTTTACCGAAGAAAGAGAACACACTTTACAGTACTTTACACACATAAGGAAGGGAAACCCGAGGCCTGAAAACAATTTATTTAATATAAGACAAACATAAAGGTATGTTATCAGGCACTTGTAGGAAATAAAGAAGTAGAACACTAGACAACAGAAAAACAACAGACATGAGTGGCTTACCCAGAGGGTCCAGGGTTCAAATCCTGGGTAAGCCACTCATGTCTGTTGTTTTTCTGTTTTCTAGTGTTCTACTTCTTCATTTCCTGCGAGTGCCTGATAACATACCTTTATGTTTGTCATATTAATTTACTGTTTACAGGCCTCGGGTTTCCCTTCCTTATGTGTTATAAATGTTTATACAATACCTAAACCTACCCTCTGTCCTGTTCTTACTGTTCTAAGTCTACTATCATTTACTGGACACAGTATTAAGGTCTTTGTCTTGTTGGACTGGCCTATACTGTATAATAGTGGAACAACAGAAGTGATTGCGTCATTAATAGGCTGAACTACCCATGGTAAACTTCCGGGTTATGTATAGCGGTTCGCATTAATGACCTGTCGTCGAAACATCATTTTTTGGTGATGTGTAGATGGCAGGGAGGATGGTGTGATTCGCTTGCATAGCTAGGCGGGGTTGTCGCACGGAAGGTCCAGGGTTCAAATCCTGGGTAAGCCACTCATGTCTGTTGTTTTTCTGTTGTCTAGTGTTCTACTTCTTTATTTCCTACGAGTGCCTGATAACATACCTTTATGTTTGTCTTATATTAATTTACAGAACACAAGCCGCATCTCTTCTTGCAGACGATTTCCTAACTTCTGCTCTTAATTTATTCACGTCTGCTAGTCAACCCTATAGGCATGACGTCACTTCCTTTATTAATAAATGACTCCGTATAAAATACACAAAAAGGAGCCCTATCGAGCTGCCTATAATATTGACATAAATGTTGTGAATTTTAATCATAACAATGTTATTGATTTATTAATTGATTGATTTTTCATTATTATTTATTTATTTATTATTTATTAATTTATTTTTTTCGTTTGTTTGTTTGGTTTGATTTATTATTTTTTGTTGTTGACTATCTCGTTTGTTTACAAAAAAAAACCTACTCATGTTTTATTATGATTGCATACTGTAAATGAATGCTGTTATGTTAACTTTATAATGTTGCATACCTTTAATTTAACGATTAAAGTAACATGTGGGAATGAAAGGATATAGTATGCAAGAAAGATAAGAGTTAAAGGGCAGAATGTTAAACGGGCCTGCGCGCCCAATTTGTAATCTTTCGAAAATAAAGTTAGTTCTATCTATCTATCTATCTATCTATCTATCTATCTATCTATCTATCTATCTATCTATCTATCTATCTATCTATCTATCTATCTATCTATCTATCTATAAGCCCGACCGCCCGCCCGTCTATCTATCTATCTATCTATCTATCTATCTATCTATCTATCTATCTATCTATCTATCTATCTATCTATCTATCTATCTATCTATCTATCTATCTATCTATCTGTCTGTCTGTCTGTCTGTCTATCTATCTATCCGCCCGCCCGTCAGCTCGTCTATCTGTCTGTCTGTCTATCCATCTATCTGTCTATATGTCTGTCTGTCTATCTATCCGCCCGCCCGTCTATCTATCTATCTATCTATCTATCTATCTATCTATCTATCTATCTATCTATCTATCTATCTATCTATCCGCCTGCTCGCCCGTTTATCTATCTATCTATCTATCTATCTATCTATCTATCTATCTATCTATCTATCTATCTATCTATCTATCTATCTATCTATCTATCTATCTATCTATCTATCTATCTATCTATCTATCTATCTATCTATTTGATACAACAGCGAACAACTCTGAATTCCATCATAACCGGGCCTTGTCGCAACGTTACAGATAACAAAATTAAACAATAAAGATGATGTTTAAAAAAAACGGTTCTTGAAGACTCGTATAAAGATAAACACAGGCCTGGTAGTGTAATGTTACAATGGAGTACTTCACGAAACGAGGTCAGATCAGAACAGAACCGACTGGCTACATTCTTTCAGAGCGTGTTGTGTGTGCCTAGTCTATGAACTCATTCTGAATAGCAGATGGCTGGCACATGTGTAACAGCTGACAACTGACATTAACAAACCTTCTATAAAGATGTGTGGGCGTGTGCCGGGCAGAGTTTTAACATTGAATCTTCGCTTGAGGGTGTTGACTGTTCAACCCCGGCTGTTAGATTAACAGTAGGACTGTGGTAGTTGCTTAGTTCCGCGTCAGATCAACCTCTCAGACGTGCCGTGTATTGCTGAATGAAGTTTAACACAGGCCATTACGTGGTTGGACTATCCACATACTCATGTAAGTTACAAACATTCCAGTGTTAACAAATGGTGGGGGTTTGGATCTCGGTATTTCACGTGTGTACCCATGTGTCACTGGGGCCTGAAATGGGAGCAAAGGATAGTAACACTTCAACCTACCACTGGGACCCAAAGATGCAGCAATAGAGAATGCAGTCAGCGACCCATAGCTTGACTGCTTGCGTCAGGGTCAGCGAACCAGGGGAGAGGCTGGAGGTTGATGGTAAGGATGATTTCGCGTGTACGGATTCGACTATAAGGTGTTGAAAAAACTGGTAGCATTTGATTATACACTTTTACACATGTGCAGTGTATTTTACCGTCGTACCCCCTTATGATTATTTAGTCTTACCAGAGAACCCCTTCATAAGCGAGGATAATATATATATGTGTGTGTGTGTGCGTGTGCGTGCGTGTTAAACAATATAGTATGTACAAGTATCCAATACCATAATTCCCGCCGTAAGTACTTCGGTCGTCCGGTCGGTCAGTCACATTTTGCACACCGTCATTTACGCACTTTTTCTATTTTTGAGAGAGTACATTAACTTTCAATCACAGCTAAGGCAGTGCAACTGTAGTTGAAAGTTAGACAATAATTGTATTGTTTCCCCTTATATGTGCTCTCGCGAAAATAGAAAAAGTGTGACGGTGTGCATTAAATCAACAGACAATCAAGATACTCTTCTGTCCAGTTTCATTCGGAAAACGGATTTAACTCATCATTTTTCTTAAAAATAACCTTAAAATGTAAGTTTCTAATTGTTTTTTGAAGACAAAATTGTAATTTAAAGTATTGCAGACTTATTATTATGGATCAAAATGATAAGATGGCTAAAAGGAAGAGACGATCACGTCATTCACAGCGAGCAAACAGTTTGATTATGGAAAGAAGCCAACAACTTGAACTGGAGACAGGAAGATGCGGAGATGCAGATTAAATCAACAGACAATCAAGATACTCTTCTGTCCAGTTTCATTCGGGAAACGGATTTAAATCATCATTTTTCTTAAAAATGTAAGTTTTTTTTAAATTGTTTCTTCAAGACAAAATTGTAATTTAAAGTATTGCAGACTTATTATTATGGATCAAAATGATAAGATGGCTAAAGGTCATTCACAGCGAGCAAGCGAGACTATAGAAGAAGCAGCAATGTAATACGTGTAACAGAAACAACACACTATAATTAAAAACCTGCCAATTTTGGCGGGTTGTTGCTAGTATATATATAATAATTTAAAGCAAACTAATTACAATAGCGTCACTAACAATACAAATCAACAAACATTCTGACAGGACCTGGTGCATTCGTACAAGTCTGAATTTAAAGTTGGCTTGTTAACTAGACGTGAAGAAAGCACATTTGTAATAAGTATTTTTTTTCTTCCATTGGAAGCAAACTGTCTAATGGGAGGGGTGGATCTGCTTGTGTGGGGATATCCATGTCGACGATTGTGAAATTCAGACATGTATGTGTAATGTTTGAACCTCTGTCACGTACCACTCACTGGGAAATATTGCCCTAGAAGTATCATAATGATAGTGATATTGGCGAGTGAATATCTTCAGGGTGGCTTCTGTACACGATGTAGCTCCCGCCAGATCTGCCCATAATTATTTTCATTATGTCTACGATAGATAATACCCTAGATGAAGGTAACGAGAGAAGTCAAGGAAGTCTCATAGTAGATATTGCCGTAGGGGAGTGAAGTGTTGTAGACTAAAATATTCTAAGTCCAGCTTTATGAGGTGGGGCGACTAGTTCACTTTCTCGGTGTATTTGTCTTCCCTAACTCAAGAGCAGTGTCAGGTACCCGTTTACAGCTGGATAGACTGGAGCGTGACGCTACCATGTTTCGATAGAGGAAAGAGATCTAACCTCTTTGCCAATTGGACGCCCTTACTAGGAAGAAGGATAAAGCAAGTGTCCTACATTACGACCACAAGGCCTTCGTCAGGGACTAACAAACAAAAGCGTACAATAAAAGAAAGCCAGAACGAAGTTAATTAACATAAATCAAAAGCCTGGAATGGAATTCACCGCTATACATCGGATTCGTGGACTATAAAAAGGCATTTGACAGTGTAGACAGAGAATCACTTTGGAAATTGATGAGGCATTATGGAGTTCCCATGAAGATCATTAACTTAATAAAGAAGACTATGAAGACATGACATGTAGAGTTCTTCATGAAGGACAACTTACAGAACCGTTTAGGTTTAGAACGGGAGTGAGACAGGGATGCCTCTTGTCTCCATTTCTTTTCTTACTAGCAATAGATTGGGTAATGAAAACATCGACATCACACAACAGAAATGGAATCCAGTGGAATCTGACTAAACAGCTTGATGATCTGGATTTTGCAGATGACTTGGCTCTTCTGTCCCATAACCATAATCAGATGCAAGAGAAAATGAAAATTCTCGATGAGAGGTCACAACAAGTGGGCCTGAAAATACACAAGAAAAAGACAAAGATTATGAGAATAAATGCAAGAAATGATAACAAGGTTGAACTTGAAGAAACACCACTAAAAGATGTAAAAACGTACACATATCTTGGAAGTAATATAGACAAAGTTGGAGGGACAGACAGTGATATCAAAATAAGAATACAAAAAGCAAGAGGAGCTTTCATTGCATTGGGAAACATATGGAGAACAAGAGAAACAAATCCAACACAAAAATAAGAATCTTCAACTCAAATGTTAAGTCAGTCCTATTGTATGGCCCTGAGACACGGAGAACAACAAAAACAACAATCAAAAAGCTACAGACTTTTATAAACGGGTTCTTGCGCAAAATAGAAGGACTGAAATGGTATGACAAAGTCACTAATGTGGAATTGATGACAAGAACCAGACAAGTGCCAGTGGAACAAGAGTTGAGAAGAAGACGCTGGCGATGGATAGGACACACATTGAGGAAACCTGTTGATAGCATTACAAGGCAGTCCTTGTTCTGGAATCCACAGGGCAAGAGAGGCAGAGGTAAACCAACAAACACATGGAGAAGAGAACTGGAAACAGAGGTGAAAATGATGAGGAAAACATGGAAAGAACTTGAGCGGATGGCACAGGACAGGAAGACTTGGCATGTATTTGTTGATGGCCTATGCTCCTCGGGGAGCTAAAGGGTATTGATTGATTGAAATCAAAAGGATAACGACCCGCAGCTGCAGATGGCTCAATTTGGTCTAATGAGTCCTATTGTAACCCTATGGCCTGCCGCCTGGAAAAATCCGGGTAACAGATGATGCGCGTAAAATAACTGAAAAGTAGGAACCACATGACAAATAAGCGGCAAAGAGCGACGAAACAAACTAGTACTATAATTTGAGAAATAAATAATACAAATATACATATTGTCAACTACCAATTTATGCTGTGGATTTAATCATGACACTAATTCAATATTTGGCTCGCTCCGCTAGGAGACGACCACAACATGAAATGGTTGACACAGAAAGATAACACTTTCTACAGGAATTCCCTTTTAAATAGAACACTGCACACAGTATAGCCACACACGGCTGAAAACAGTATGGAATACATATAACACTGCCCGAGAAACGTTTCGGATTAATATATCAAATTAATCTCACACATGATAGTATAGACGTACTATACAAACTCTGTACTGAAAATCGCTCACTATGGCGAACCAAAACTACAACAATGGAAAACTCAATCCACTGGCAAATTATACCCGATGGCCTGACAATAATATCACTGGACACTAAACCACTCCAGAATTATAAGTATGTCCAACAGAATAAACCACTATAGCAAACTCTCGGCCATATTCCATACTCAATGAAAAGGGAAACCAAAACACGTCCGTATCGGACAAGCCAGAAAACACTCTCTTTCTTTTCCCGCTTAATCTATCTTCGACTTCCGTCCTCTTCGCGTGACTCAGTTGTTTCATAGAAAGTTATCAGGGTTGCCAAAACTCGCTGATAACGATGTCACCAACCTAGTTTTTCTGCCACTAGAAAATACGCCGTGACACATATATAATGGTGGCTTCAGACAAGAGAAATTATCATTATGACATGGGAACAGATCAACAACAGAACTGACGGAGAGAATTAAAAACAGATATCTCTTGAGGGATATGGTAGCCAACGGCTCGAGGCACGGTACTTGACTTAGTAAACTTGATATTACAAAACTTGTCTGAAATAATGTTTATGATTCCATGTTGGCATGACAGGTCTGCCAGAGCAAAACTTGTTAACTGCCGGCATACGTGATCTTTAGCTGGTACGCGATATGTCTGTAGAGATTTTTTTGAGGCTGTATGTGTTATTGAAAACGCAGCCCTCACTTGTTCTTAAATTTGGATCATGTTACTGGTATCCTCTTCCGAGGATGAAGTATCGACTTTCTTTCTTTTTTTTTCAAGGTAGTCACATAGACAAAATAGTTTCTGATATAGGACTACCTTTATCTTTGATAGATGTCTGTATTTAGTGGCACATATAGATGTCTTGTTTGTAATTGTAGGTGGTGTATATAGATGTCTTGTTTGTAATTGTTGTTGGTGAATATGGATGTCTTGTTTGTAATTATTGTTGGTGTATATGGATGTCTTGTTTGTAATTGTTGTTGGAGTATATAGATATCTTGTATGTAATTGTTGTTGGTGTATATAGATGTCTTGTTTGTAATTATTGTTGGTGTATATAGATGTCTTGTTTGTAATTGTTGTTGGTGTATATAGACGTCTTGTTTGTAATCGTTGTTGGTGTATATAGATGTCTTGTTTGTATTTGTAGGTGGTGTATATAGATGTCTTGTTTGTAATTGTTGGTGATGTATATAGATGTCTTGTTTGTAATTGTTGTTGGTGTATATAGATGTCTTGTTTGTAATTGTTGTTGGTGTATATAGATGTCTTGTTTGTAATTGTTGTTGGTGTATATAGATGTCTTGTTTGTAATTGTTGTTGGTGTATATAGATGTCTTGTTTGTAATTGTTGTTGGTGTATATAGATGTCTTGTTTGTAATTGTTGTTGGTGTATATAGATGTCTTGTTTGTAATTGTTGTTGGTGTATATAGATGTCTTGTTTGTATTTGTAGGTGGTGTATATAGATGTCTTGTTTGTAATTGTTGGTGATGTATATAGATGTCTTGTTTGTAGTTGTTGTTGGTGTATATAGATGTCTTGTTTGTAATTGTTGTTGGTGTATATAATGATGTCTTGTTTGTAATTGTTGTTGGTGTATATAGATGTCTTGTTTGTAATTGTTGTTGGTGTATATAGATGTCTTGTTTGTAATTGTTGTTGGTGTATATAGAAGTCGAGATTGGTAAGAAAACGAAGATGGCTGTATATCGCTCCACCTATGTCCCAGTCTTGACATATGGATGCGAGTCATGGGCAATGACTATAACCCACAAAAGCCAGATCCAAACCTCAGAAATGAGGTATCTGAGGAAGATGGTTGAAGTAACAAGAAGAGACATGGTCTGCAACCAGACGATACGTCAGGGCCTAAAATCCCACCCCCTGCAGACCCAAGTAGAACTGTCCTAACTAAGATGTTTTGGCCATGTCTGCGGAATGGGAGAAGATCGGCTACCACGACAAGCATGGGAAACAAAGAGCCAGGGATCCAGACCCCCAGGACGACCCAGAGTTCGCTGGGAGGACAACATTAGACAATCTTTGAAGGACCGAGGACTAGAATGAAACCAGGCCAGGAGGAAGACAGCCGATAGGATAGTCTGGCGCTCTCTCTTCCAGACCTCTACACCTCACAGTAGAAGGGGAAAGACTAAGTAAGTAAGTAAGTAAGTAAGTATATAGATGTCTTGTTTGTAATTGTTGTTGGTGTATATAGATGTCTTGTTTGTAATTGTTGGTGGTGTATATAGATGTCTTGTTTGTAATTGTTGTTGGTGTATATAGATGTCTTGTTTGTAATTGTAGGTGGTGTATATAGATGTCTTGTTTGTAATTGTTGGTGGTGTATATAGATGTCTTGTTTGTAATTGTAGGTGGTGTATATAGATGTCTTGTTTGTAATTGTTGGTGATGTATATAGATGTCTTGTTTGTAATTGTTGGTGGTGTATATATCTGTCTTGTTTGTAATTGTTGATGGTGTATATAGATGTCTTGTTTGTAGTTGTTGTTGGTGTATATATAGATGTCTTGTTTGTAATTGTTGGTGGTGTAAATAGATGTCTTGTTTGTAATTGTAGGTGGCGTATATAGATGTCTTGTTTGTAATTGTTCCTGGTGTATATAGATGTCTTGTTTGTAATTGTTGTTGGTGTATATAGTTGTCTTGTTTGTAATTGTTGTTGGTGTATATAGATGTCTTGTTTGTAATTGTTGTTGGTGTATATAGATGTCTTCTTTATAAATGTAGATGGTGTATATAGATGTCTTGTTTGTAATTGTTGTTGCTGCATATAGATGTCTTGTATGTAATTGTAGGTGGTGTATAGATGTCTTGTTTGTAATTGTTGTTGGTGCATATAGATGTCTTGTTTGTAATTGTTGTTAGTGCATATAGATGTCTTGTTTGTAATTGTTAGTGGTGTTCATAGATGTCTTTTCTTCTTTGTAATTGTTTTTTGGTGAATATAGATGTCTTGTTTGTAATTGTTGGTTGTGTATATAGATGTCTTATCTTGTTTGTAATTGTTGGCGGTGTATATAGATGTCTTGTCTTGTTTGTAATTGTTGTTGGTGTATATAGATGTCTTGTTTGTAAGTGTTGGTGGTGTATACAGATGTCTTGTTTGTAAATTTAGATGGTGTATACAGATGTTTTGTTTGTAATTGTTGGTGGTGTATATAGATATCTTGTCTTGTTTGTAATTGTAGTTAGTGTATATAGATGTCTTATTTGTAATTGTTGGTGGTGTATATAGATGTCTTGTCTTGTTTGTAATTGTTGTTGGTGCATATAGATGTCTTGTGTGTAATTGTTGGTGGTGTATATAGATGTCTTGTCTTGTTTGTAATTGTTGGTGGTGTATATAGATGTCTTGTTTGTAATTGTAGATGGTGTATATAGATGTGTGGTTTGTAATTGTAGATGGTGTATATAGATGTCTTTTTTGTAATTGTTGTTGGTGTATATAGCTGTCTTGTTTATAATTGTAGATGGTGTATACAGATGTCTTGTTTGTAATTGTTGTTGGTGTATATAGATGTCTTGTTTGTAATTGTAGATGAAGTATATAAATGTCTTGTTTGTAATTGTTGCTGGTGTATATAAATGTCTTGTTTCTAATTGTAGGTGTTGTATATAGATGTCTTGTTTGTAATTGTTGGTGATGCATATAGATGTCTTGTTTGTTATTGTTGGTAGTGTATATAGATGTCTTGTTTGCAATTGTTGGTGGTGTTTATAGATGTCTTGTTTGTAATTGTAAGTAAGTAAGTAAGTATATAGATGTCTTGTTTGTAATTGTTGGTGGTGTATATAGATGTCTTTTTTGCAACTGTTGGTGGTGTTTATAGATGTCTTGTTTGTAATTGTTGCTGGTGTATATAGATGTCTTGTTTGTAATTGTTGTTGGTGTATATAGATGTCATTTTTGTAATTATAGTTAGAGTATAGATGTCTTTTTGTTATTGTTGGTGGTGTATATAGATGTCTTGTTTGTAATTGTTGGTGGTGTATATAGATGTCTTGTTTGCATATGTTGGTGGTGTATATAGATGTCTTGTTTGTAATTGTTGCTTGTGTATATAGATGTCTTGTTTGTAATTGTTGTTGGTGTATATAGATGTCATTTTTGTAATTGTAGTTAGTGTATATAGATGTCTTGTTTGTAATTGTTGGTGGGGTATATAGATGTCTTATCTTGTTTGTATTTGTTGGTGGTGTATATAGATGTCTTGTCTTGTTTGTAATTGTTGTTGGTGTATATAGATGTCTTTTTTGTAATTGTTGGTGGTGTATATAGATGTCTTGTTTGTAAATGTAGATGGTGTTTATAGATGTCTTGTTTGTAATTATTGGTGGTGTATATAGATATCTTGTCTTCTTTGTAATTGTAGTTAGTGTATATAGATGTCTTGTTTGTAATTGTTAGTGGTGCATATAGATGTCTTGTTTGTAATTGTTGGTGGTGTATATAGATGTTTTGTCTTGCTTGTAATAGTTGTTGGTGCAAATAGATATCTTGTTTGTAATTGTTGGTGGTGTATATAGATGTCTTGTTTTTAATGGTTGTTGGTGTATGTAGATGTCTTGTTTGTAATTGTTGGTGGTGCTTATAGATGTCTTGTTTGTAATTGTTGGCGATGTATTCAGATGTCTTGTTTGTAATTGTAGGTGGTGAATATAGATGTCTTATTTGTAATTGTTGTTTGTTCATATAGATGTTTTGTTTGTAATTGCTGTTAGTGCATTTAGATGTCTTATTTGTAATTGTTGATGGTATATAGATGTCTTGTTTGTAATTGTTGGTGGTGTATTTAGATGTCTTGTTTGTAATTGTAGGTGGTGTATATAGATGTCTCGTTTGTAATTGTTGTTAGTGCATATAGATGTCGTGTTTGTAACTGTTATTAGTGCATATAGATGTCCTGTTTGTAATTGTTGATGGTGTATATAGATGTCTTGTTTGTAATTGTTGTTGAAGTATACAGATGTTTTGTTTGTAATTGTTGGTGATGCATATATATGTCTTGTTTGTAATTGTTGGTGGTGTATTTAGATGCCGTGTTTGTAATTGTAGATGGTGTATATATATGTCTTGTTTGTAATCGTTGTTAGTGCATAAGATGTCTTATTTGTAATTGTTGTTAGAGCATATAGATGTTTTGTTTGTAGTTGTTGTTTGTGCATATAGATGTCTTGTTTGTAATTGTTGGTGGTGCATATAGATGTCTTGTTTGTAATTGTTTGTGGTGCATATAGATATCTTGTTTGGAATTGTTGGAGGTGCATTTAGATAACTTTATTGTAATTGTTGGTGGTGCATATAGATGTAATTGTTGATGGTGCATATAGATGTCTTGTTTTTCATTCTAGGTTTTGCATATAGATGTCTTATTTGTAATTGTTGCTGGTGCATATAGAGAAGATCGGCTACCACGACAAGCATGGGAAACAAAGAGCCAGGGATCCAGACCTCCAGGACGACCCAGAGTCCGCTGGGAGGACAACATTAGACAACCTTTGAAGGACCGAGGACTAGAATGGAACCAGGCCAGGAAGAAGACAGCTGATGGAATGGTCTGGCGCTCTCTCTTCCAAACCTCTACACCTCACGGTAGAAGGGGAACGACTAAGTAAGTAAGTAAGCATATAGATGTCTTGTTTATAGTTGTTGGTGCTGTATATAGATTTGTTTATAATTGTTGGTGGTGCAAATAGATGTAATGTTTTTAATTGTTGGTAATGCATATAAATGTCTAGTTTATAATTGTTGGTGGTGCATATAGATGTCTTGTTTATAATTTTTGGTGGTGCATATAAATGTCTTGTTTATATTTGTTGGTTGTGCATATAGATGTCTTGTTTATAGTTGTTGGTGGTGCATATAGATGTCTTGTTTATAATTGTTGGTAGTGCATATAGATGTCTTGTTTATAATTGTTGGTGGTGCATATAGAGGTCTTGTTTATAATTATTGATGTAAATAGTTGTCTTGTTTGTCAGGATTCACTTACGCAACACCCTATAGCTCCTCAAGGGGCATGAGGCTTCAACAAACACATGCCAAGTCTTCCTATCATGTACCATCAGCTTAGTGTCTTTCTATACCACAACATTTTTGTTTCTGTCTCAAGTTCTCTTCTCCGTGAGCTCTTCTGTCTATCTCTACTTTTCTCGCCCTAGGGATTCCAAATTATGTCTGGTAATGAATGCAGTCAATAAGTTTCCTAAGTGTGTGTCCAATTCATCGCCAGCTCCTTGGTCTTATTTCTTGTTCCACTGGTACTTATTTGGGTCTTGTCATACGTGTAGAGGTATTGTTTGTAATTACTGGTACGTGTAGAGGTATTGTTTGTAATTACTGGTACGTGTAGAGGTATTGTTTGTAATTACTGGTACGTGTAGATGTCTGTATTATCTGTCTGTTTTTTTTAGTGCTGCGTGGTGAGGATTTTATTTATTTGAATATAATGGTAGGTATAGACGTCTTACTTGAATTTAGTGATGAGTACAGATATCATACGTTCATTTAGTGATAGGTATGAATGTTTTATTTGAATTTAGTCTTTGTTATAGATGACTTGAATTTAGCTGCACGCGAATAGCGTTCTCTAATGCTCTCTATTAATGCAATTGACAAGTCAAGATTGTTTGCCAGTTGCTATAACCCTAACTTTGTAAAGTTACTCGTATTTTTAACTTTGCCATGTTAACTAAGCTTACTTAGAATCTGCTAATTGTTGCTTAATTCCGAATGTTTTCAGAACACAGTTTCCAGCAGAGATTTGTCTAGACATCGGACATAGCAACACGAAGACACTTCTACAACTCAACGTTAACATATCCACCCTGCACACGAGAGCAAGGATTTCCACGACAGTTCAGAAATAGCTCCAACACTTGAGTGATATTTTACATTCTGGGCTCAGGTGATTTCTGTGAACTAAAAACATAACCAATTGTGTTACGTAGTTACAATTAGAAATAGGCAGACAAAAATATATTCTATGCAGATAATTTACTCTGCCAAGTCACCACAATGGATGTTATCGGTGCTAAGATACTAGCTGGTTGTATTTTCTTTTTCCTTGCCTTCTTCTTCGGTTGGACGCCGTATTTTTGTTTTAGACGATATTTCAGACAATCAAGATCGAGAGCAGGCGAGGAAGATAATACCAGGCAACCATTCCTTGTCCAATGCCTCCACTCACTGGCATCAGGTGTGTTATTAGCCACTTCTTTGCTACATCTTCTGCCAGAGAGCTTGGACGCAGTTAAAGATGCTATGTCGTCAAAGTACAAGGAGAAGACAATTCTGTCTTATCGAAACAAGAACGTCACAAATTTTACTGCTGGCGAAATAGAAAAACTTCGTAATGGTCAGGGTCAATCAGATGGCGATTATTTTCCAATAGCTGAATGCCTGGTAGCCTTAGGATTCTTGTTCATCTACATGATTGACAGTGCCATTAAGTCGTGCTCTAAATCAGAATTTAGTCGGCGTAACCTTAACTACAGCACCGACGATGATGATCTGTCTAAAGCATCAGTTCACAGAGTTCCCAGGCAGTACAGTACCACACAGTTCACGAATGCTGATACTTCTAACAAAGAGCATGAGCTTCTTAGGAGAAACCTAACTGACAAGACAAAACTCTCTTTCCATTTCAGATGGTTCAGAAAATTGCCAACAGTAACAGCAGCACATGAACCAGCTCAAGGTAATAACAGTAAATTCCTGGCTGAACATGAAACATTAACAGAACCTGATATGGAAGACCAACATGGTCTTGATACAAGTCTTCTGCAAATAAAGACTAGTTCTGAATCTGAGAAAGAAGCTTCCATCAGACTGTCACCATCAATCGAGGAGCATCCTCTAGTCACATTGAAAAAGCCACAAATTTCTGCCAAGTCTAGTCAGCTAAGATCTGTGGCACTTGTATCTGCATTGTGCATCCATGGTTTCTTCGATGGCGTCATGATGGGTCTTCAAACATCTCTCTCAGTAGTCACTTCCTTACTTATCGCGCTATCTGTACACAAAAGTTTCGTGGCTATTGGCCTTTCATTGACTTTATTGGCCTCCGACAAGAAGAACGTGTCAAGCAGGTTTATATTGCTGTACGTTTTCCTTTTCGCATCTGTTTCTCCTGTAGGACTCGTGGCCAGCTCTGCTTTTCTTCACAAGGCGTTTGATTCTTCCAGTGAGACCGAAATCAGCATTGTGCCAGGATACCTGCAGGCGTTTGCTGTTGGGACCTTCTTGTATGTGACGTTCACAGAGACAACTGAACGTCATCACAGGAGAAACTTGCTGGCTGTACTTGTGAGCCATGTATTTCTGCTGGTGGGATTTGGCCTGATGGCCGGACTCCGAGTTGCTGTAAGAAGTAAATAATTGTAATATTAATTCATAAGATTTTCTGCACTTATCTCTTAGCCTTATTCCTTACGTTAGAAGGAAACAATCCACTTTATTTGGGCTTGTTACGAGAAGAATAAAGTTGGAATATATTGTGACATCAGGAAAGATTGAAGGATAAAGTTGGAATATATTGTGACATCAGGAAAGATTGAAGAATAAAGTTGGAATATATTGTGACATCAGGAAAGATTGAAGAATAAAATTGGAATATATAGTGACATCAGGAAAGATTGAAGAATAAAGTTGGAATATATTGTGACATCAGGAAAGATTGAAGAATAAAGTTGGAATATATTGTGACATCAGGAAAGATTGAAGAATAAAGTTGGAATATATTGTGACATCAGGAAAGATTGAAGGACAAAGAGCCAGAGGAGGACAAAGACTGGACAGTCATGTCATGGCATGGACAAATGTCAACACCACAATTAATAAATAGTACCGAAGAGAGGAAGTTGTGGAGACATTTGGTCGCTTACGCCAACAGGCATGGTACTTGAAGAAGAAGTTTCTTAACAGCACACTTCATAATTTCGTCGTAGCTTTTTTCTCTGTTTTAAAATATTTTGCTGCGTACTATCTACTTCAGTCTGTCTCACTAACTATTTATTTGAATGTATATCTGTTTGAATGTCTGCGAAACTTCCAGTTTATCTGACTGATATCTGTCTGGTTGTCTATGTGTCTCTGTCTGACTGTATGCTTGACTATCTTTCTGACTATCTCTCTAAGTGGCTGTTACTCTGCCTGCGTGTCTGTCTGGTCGACTATTTGCCTATCTGTCCGTCGTTCTTTCTATCTGTCTGACAGTCTTTGTGTCTTTCTTTATGCATATCTGCTTTCATTGTTCCAAGTGTCGTCAGTGTAATCCCTGCCTGAATAAAAATTGTTACAACCATGTAAACTGTAAGTTAGTTATCTTGTAAAATTCTAACCTGTACATTTTGTGCTTGTGTTATTCATAACGAGAAATGTAATCCACAAGCATCATCATTTCATACCACATACTCTGTTTAACTGAGTTGAGCGGTTAGTTTACACATTACAGACTATATTTAACTGATATGAGCGGTCAGTTTTACATACTACAGGCAATTGTGAAAGTAACAAAGTAAAGACAAGTTAGTGCAGTCGTTCCGCAGCACACCACTGACACGCCTGCGTGAAGTCGACGAGGCTTGAATTCATTGCGAGCCGGCCTCTGAAATGTAACTTCGCTTGACACCCCATATAATGCACCGCCTGTGTCTTGTAACGTCGCCTTCCTTTCACCAATGCAATGGAAAACTCGATGTATTTCAGAGTGTTTCCTATACCGCAAAGAGGGCGGGGGGGGGGGGGTGGGGGGGGTGTGGGGGGGTGTGGCTAGATTTTACTTTAACGAGTTCCATAGCCCATTGCGGTTGTTCCACAGCCAGCATGATGCCTTTTCCGCAGTTTCACTAAGCTTGTTCAGTGCCCTTGTTCTCGACTGTCCTCTCAGACCCAGCAGTTTCAATAAATCATACACTAGCGCAGCAACGAGCCCTCTTGCACCCACCTCGACAGCCATGGCCCTAGCAGTGAACCCATCGTGTCTCAGATCCGCGGCTATATCACTATACTTTGCCGCTCTGAACAAATGTTGCTCGTCCAATCTGGATTCAAATGGCACGGTCAGTTCAATCATTATAACCTGCTGCGAAGATTTTCGGATACTCTTGATATGCCCCTCGTCCATGTAGGTCTACCGCCATCTCCCAGTCATTTTCACAGTCAAGAAGAGATGGTAAACTGCTACCTGATTTACTCGGTTTGGGGTGTGCTGACTTTCCTGCTCTCAGAAAGTATGCATTTGTGGTGCTCGGCCTGACTTTGCTATTCGCCTTCATCCTTGCTAGATCTTTTGTCGCAGCCAGCTCACTTAGCACTTTGTTGTTGCGCCATGTGTATCGCCCTTGCCCTAATGCCACCTTGCAAGCTGAAAGCACGTCTTCAAGTGTCTGCCTTCCCTGGCATAGGTGGCACTGCTCATCATTCGACTTTACCCATCTCACAAGGTTTGTGGCAGATGGCAGGAGGTCATACATTGATCTAATAATGAAGCTAAGCCTAAGAGGTGCCGTATGCCACATATCATTCCATGTCAAGGACCTTTGCAGGGCTCCTTCCCATGTAGTCCATTGGCCTTGTTGGGCCTGCTGCACCGCTTTTTGCAACCTCTTATCATTCTCAACTCCTCCTATCTCCTGAACTACCATGTCTCTGCGCTCCCTGCTTGATGCCTTGGACCACCAGTGGATGTCTCCATGGCCAAATCCCTGTCTATTTGTCTGTGTATATCCGATTACCTCCCTTAGCTTGAGCGACTCTTATGCAGCATCAACAGCTTCTTCCACTTTCCACTTCCTCCCTGTTTTCAGTGTGGGTTGAATGGACTTAACCACGTCATCTGCTGACTCGCGCAGCATCATTGTGAGCCTTGCCTTTCCCACTTTGTACTCCTCAACAACTGACTTGAAAGGAAGCGCAAGTTTTGACTCTGCAGTACAGTGCTACGTTTGATAGACCTGGAGGTACCCCTAGCCATTTCCTCATGAACTTGTTGACCTTCTGCTCTATAGCTTCCACTGTACTGGTGCTTATTTCTTATATAAGCAGTGGCCACAGCAACTTAGGTATCAACATGAACTGGAGGCACCACAGTTTGAATTTTCGCCTAGGAGTCTGCTTTGGTCTATGGTCTGTAGCCCTATGTCTGCCATTTCTATTGTCTGTTGCACTGCCTTCGAGTCTTTTAATGAGGCATCGTACACCCTGCTAAGACTTTTAACAGGTTCCTCAATGGCAGTAGGGATTTTTTTGTTGGAAACCATGAATATGACCTTCTCTATCTTCCATTTCCTGACTGATAGGCTTCTCGACATCTTGGGTTTGAAGCTCATTCTGCATCAGCTAACTAATTCATCCCGGCGTGCTAACATCCTTCGGGCCTGATGTGCATCTGATGTCAGAATTGTTCTGTCATCCATGAATGCTGTGAGCGGTGGCATGTGACACATTCCACTGAGCTTTGGACCTATAGCCATTCCTTCAGCCGCATTGAGGATCACCTGCATAGCCAACACGAATAGTATCGGAGAGATGGTACATCCCATCGCAATTCCAACTTCAAGGCTAATCCACTTCGTTGTGTACTCTCTGGTTGAAAATCTGACAGAGAACCCTGCGAAATACAGCTTCAGCATTGCTGCAATCTCTTGTGGAACTTGATACATTTCTAGGGCCTGGCACACCATCTGGCGTGGAACGGATCCATAAGCATTTGCTAGATCCAACCAGATTACATGGAGGTTTGCTCTGTCAGACTTTGCCTTTTGAATTGCTTCCCAGATCATTGTGGCATGCTCTAGACATCCTGGTGTACCTGGGATACCTCCTTTCTGAATAGTGTCAATGTACCCATTTGCCAGGAGGTACGTAGTGAGCCTTTTCGCCATCACTAAGAAGAATATCTTCCCTTCCACATTAAGTAGTGAGATTTGGCCTGAACTGACTGATGCCTGTGTAATTTTGTTCCTTCGGGATGTAGACTCCGTTCGCCTTTCTCCATTTCTTGCTTACAAGCTAGGTTTTCCATGCATTCTTCAATAAACGGAGCAGTCGTTTGAGCACCTCATGGCATCTCTTATACACAATATATGGAACACCATTAGGACCTGGAGCTGACTTGCACCGAGCTTACTGGACAATGCTTTCTACTTCTTGCATTGTTGGGGGCTTGGTGTTAAATTCAGCTCCTTGCTTACTAGGCCATTTAAGGCCTGCCAAGCTACTGAGCGGCTCATCTTTGCGACCATCTGAATAGGTCATTCTAAGGTGTTCTTCCAGGTCTTCTTTTCTGATATTTATCGTTCCCGACCGTGGCTGCTCAAACAGTTCTTTGGCGAACTTGAAGGGCTCCCGGAAGAATCTTTATCTATTCCTCCGAGTCTTCCTTCTCTTTCTGCACAACCTTTCTGCTCTACGAAGGGCATTATGTTGGCCTTTCACGTGCTCCCAAACCTGTCGTAACCCTTCCTTCTCTTTGGCCACTGCGTTCTTGAACAGTTTTCGGGCATGCTTCTTCTGTTTCCTGATTTCTTCTATTTTAATTCGTCTTCTACTTTTTTGCGGTGGGTTACTTTCCCTTGCCTCCCTGACTCCAAACACTTGGCGACAATGAAGATATATTATGTCGCCGAAGATTTCCAGCTTCTTCTCCAAAGTTATCTGCTTCAGATTGTTATCCAACTCTTTTGACAAGGCTTCGTCCAACTGTTCCCAAAGCCCTTTTGCACTGGCAGGTGGAAACTTGATTGCACCTCTCTTCCAGTCCAAGAAGTGTGTGAGATCATCATCAGGCAGATCAACTTGAATGTACTCAGCACGGTGGATTGACTCCTAGCTGAGTTTTTCTAACGTCTTACCCGTCGAGACAGATCGCTGTTGATCTCCCTCTGATGAACTCCCACACCCCTTTTCCGTTCTGTGGATTTTCATTCCTCTCTGAGTTAAGAATTCCCTACCACAGGCACATGGAAATTCCAGCCGTTGTTCAGAGCTCGAAGTCCGTGTAACGGGTCTGGTCGATTCCAATGATGCGCCTGTGGATTCATCATTCTCTCTCCCCCCCCCCCCCTTTTTTTTCGGTGAATCCTGGGGGCATCTATCATTTTTGGGTCCTGTAGCATTTATATACAGCTTACGGGGTGCTAACCCGGTCAGCCGGTTTCTAGTCTTTCCCAGTGTCATCTGTCTTTCCAGAAGTCCATCGGTCTTTTCCCGATTTTCACTGGTCTGACCATGCAATTATGATAGGAAACTCTATACAGAGCGATACAACAGGAGGCAATCTGATCATCAGAAGGGGGTAACAAAGTGAAGATAAATTATTGCGGTCGTTCCGCAGCAAACCACTGACACACCTGCGTGAAGTCGACGAGGTTTGAATTCATTGCGAGCCAGCCTCTGAAATGTAACTTCGCCTGACACCCTTTTCATATTTAACTGATATGAGCAATCAGTTTACACTCTACGGATCATATTTAACTGATTTGAGCAATCAGTTTACATTCTACGGATCATATTTAACTGATGTGAGCAATCAGTTTACATACTGCATATCATTTTTAACATATGAACAATCAGTTTACTTACTACAGATCACATTTAACTGAACTGAGCGGCCATGTTTACATACTACAGATCATCCATATTTAACTGAAATGAGCAATCAGTTTACAACCATATTTAACGGATATGAGCGGTCAGTTTAAATATTACAGATCACATTTAACTGAACTGAGTACTCATTTTACATGGTTTGGTTTGGTTTTGAGGACTATCTTCATTGCACAAAGACAATTTAATCAGTGCTCCTGTCTCCTCCCTTAGATCACACAAGGAGGATCTAAGCACAGTGCACGAACTCTGTAGCGCCGGTGAGAATCCCAATGTGTGTATTTAGGAATCACACATTCTATAAATATATTTGGTGGAAAGGTTTCTAATTTTTAAATTTTGCCAGGGCAGAGACAATACGGCCTACTCTTTACGATTTCCAACTGCCGTGGGATTTTTAACTTGCGCCACTTGCACCCGGGACCTCCTATTTTTTCGCCCTTATCCGAGAAGGCTAGACATCCGATCTCACTACCCAGGAGACCAGGGGGGAGTATGACATCATGAGGACCACTGGTTCTGAAAAAAAAAATCCATAAATTATATTCCCTCAACTGGGAAACGAAACCGGTACCTTTAAAATTCGAGGCGAACGACAAACCTTTTAGCCACCCCGACCCCCACAATTTACATACAACAGATCATATTTAACTGATATTAGCAATCAGTTTACATACAACAGATCATATTTAACTGATATGAGCAGTCGGTTTACACACTACAGATCATATTTAACTGATATTAGCAATCAGTTTACATATTGCAGACCATACTTAACTGATAAGAACAACCAGTTTACATACCACAGATCATATTTAACTGATATGAGCAATCAGTTTACATACAACAGATCATATTTAACTGACATGAGCAATCAGTTTACACACTACAGATCATATTTAACTGATATGAGCAATTAGTTTACATACAACAGATCATATTTAACTGATATGAGCAATCGGTTTCCGTATTACTGATAATAGTTAACTGATATCAGCAATCAGTTTACATACTGCAGATCATATTTAACTGATATGAGCAATCAGTTTACATACTACAGATCATATTTAACTGATATGAGCAATCAGTTAACACATTACAGACCATATTTAACTGATATTAGCAATCAGTTTACATACTACAGATCATGTTTAACTAATATGAGCGCGCAGTTTACATACTACAGATCATATTTAACTGATACGAGTGGTCAATTTACATACTACAGACCATATTTAACTGATATGAGCGGTCAGTTTACATACTACAGATCATATTTAAATTACATGTGCAGTCAATTGTCGTAAGACTGATCATATTTAACTGATATGAGCAATCAGTTTACATTCTACGGATCATATTTAACTGATGTGCGCAATCAGTTTACATACTACATATCATATTTAACTGATATGAGCATTCAGTTTACATACTACAGATCATATTTAACTGATATGAACAATCAGTTTACTTTCTACGGATCATATTTAACTGATATGCGCAATCAGTTTACATGCTACGTTTAATATTTAACTCATATGAGCATTCAGTTTACATATTACAGATCATATTTAACTGATATGAACAATCATTTAGATAATTACGATGGTTACTTAAAAAAAAAAAGAAAAAACATGCACACAAACTCCAAAACAGTAACACGACCAATTAATATTCTCAACGTTTGGTTATACATAAAAGGTTACATAAAATTTTGTGATAGGCAAAACCAAGATGAATAAATGAGGGAAAAACAGCATGTCAACTAGTGGGCACCATCCTCTACATTATTATTTGTCAACTGCCTGTGGAGCATAGTATTTCAACAGTTGAAACCAAACCTTCCTTTCTGTTACTACCCAACTAATGCATTTGAATGTCTTATTTTTCCCTTTTAATATTCGTGTTCAGTTACCTTCTCCTGGTGGCTCAACCTGTTGGCAGGACTGTGGTAATAATAAATATAATGTTTTAAGAAGTTTAACAAAGATAAATGAGTGTGAAATTGGTGGTAAGAGATAATCAACGCCTTTGTAGTGCTTTATTCTATCTTCCCTTTTGGCCAACATTGACCTGAGGTCATAAATCGGCATAAAGTAATTTAATCTATCATAATATACAATATGTTACAGTTAATAATTTGGATCATCAAACAACATTTCATTTTAATGTGATATATCCTTCTTTTCAACTATCAACCAAATACTTTAAACGCTTTTTTCTCAAATGAAGCTGAAGTGGAGATGGAATAAGGCAGTACTAAGGTGACGACATACCAGTGGAGCATGGGTTGAGGAACAGATGCAGGAGTTGGATAGGACGAACATAGAGACAACTAGTTGATAGCATAACAAGTCTGGGTTCTGTAATCCCCAGGGTAAAGGTCATAGAGGGAGAATGAAAGGCTCACGGAGAAGGGATTTGGAGACAGACATGAAGAAGACATGGAAAGACCTTGAACGTACGGGGGGGGGGGGGGGGGGGGGAGAAGGGTTTGGCTTGAATTTGTTGAAGGGCCTATCCTTCACAGGGAGCTGAGAATAATGAATAAATTAGGGAGAGAGAAAGAGAGAGAGTTAAAGGAGGATAGAGTGACAGAGGGAGAGAGTCTGAGGACAATGAAAGAGGAGAGACAAAATTAGCAAACAGTTATGACAGTGTAGGACAGATAGGAAATCAAGAGTGTGTGAAAGAGATCAAATGTACAACGATTTGAGAGAGAGATATTTTGGGCGTTGACAAATGGTGGAAATAGTTGAAACTGTGCAAATAAAAAATGAACAAATAGGAAACAAATTAAACAGAACAAATTAAGAATGTGTGAAACAGAGTCGATACGGAATTAGAGCGAATGTGAGGGAGAGTGTGTGGGAAATGAAATTCGCAACGGACATTTTAAACACATAGAGAAAAAAACCCTCCATAAACCGTTGTTGGTGTTGATAAAGGTTTCAACTATTTACTTGCTTCAAATGACCTTTCTTGAAGTCACTAACGAACTTTGTGTAATTCCTTCCATCTGTTAATCAATTATTACGTGTTTACTTTGCTGTATAATTATATTTCTTGTTGCTGTAGAATGATTACAAACCTTTTCGTGTTGCTGTTATGACTTAATTCCATGCGACTATTAAGCATATTTACTCTATTTTTAGGTGGTAATTTTTGCCTATTCTATGACGATACATTAAAAGCTATTTTTAGCGTTTACACTTCTTTCTTTCGTGATAAATATTTGTTCATAATTGTTATTATGAAGCTAATTTCATTTATCATCCGTAAAAGATAAAATTATTATTTGCTATTACAAGAACACATGTTATGTTGTTGCTGTAGTTTTTGTTTGCTTGGTTGTTTTTTTTTAATCAACACAAAATAAAAAATAAATTTTAAAAAAATATGGCAAAGCGCGTTTCAAGGAAATGAGACAAACTCGATGTTTTCTGGGATGTGTTTGGTGACGCAGTAAAAGAATACCAGAAAAACAGAGAAATTCACGAATTTACAATCACTGCATACAGCAGCCAACGGTGTCCAGTGTTTGCACATGTTTCCTGGCTCATATTGGCTAATGTGGAAAATGAAAATCTGGTAGTCTCTACTAGCGATGGACGAAAATAATCAAAAGCAAAGCTATATCCTTCAGTTTTAATTGTTAATTATTTTTCCTCTTCGTTTTCTCTCATATAACCACATCTATTACTCCACAACATTAGCGGTCTGTTTCAGGCTTCTCTCATCTCAATACAGTTTTTGTTGTTTTTTTTTTTTTTTTGGACAAGGGAGAGCCGACATTTTCGAAGGACATATTCTACTGTTTAGTTGTTGCCAAATCCACTAAGTAGACAGTAAATTGTACATACATTACATTGCATATAGTAAAGTGCACTTACAGTTATAATTAAACAGTAATTCTTCATATCATTCCAAAATTAAAATTTTGTGAGTGAAAGGTTGAATTAAATGTTGATTAACGATAAATCAATATAAAGAAGACTAGTCATGACACTCAGTGGGCAATCCTGAGCTCATAACAATAAGGAACCAGAAGCTGGAACAGACAGACATATTTACATACCTAGGATGCATACTAACACCAGACGGCGGGACAAGAACAGCTGTGCTATGGACCCCTGAAAAAACGCGAAAGAGAGGCCGACCAAAAACAACTTGACGGAGAACTGTGAAGGCCGAGATGCTGAGACTGAACCAGAGCTGGGGCACTGCGCGAATGATGGCCGCCGACCAAGCAAAGTGGAAGCAGTTTGTTGCTGCCCTACAAGACGCCACCAGGCGTGATGTGCACTGAATGCTTTGACAGTTGGTAGTTAAGGATCGAAGAAAGAAGATTAATGATAAAGGGTCTTCCATTTTTATTCTATGAAATAGAATTGTGACGAAATCAGTCGTGCAAAACTTATAACTCTCATTCACTCAGGTAGTATCTCTTCATTTCTTCATTTTTCTCACTCATCGTCCTATTATTTGGCATATTTTATGCCCTACATTCTTTTACTTTGACCACTCCCCGGACGTATTTACGTTTCGCCAGGTGAACTGTGGGATTATCGTAACAATACCCAGTCATTATCACCGGTCAGCGGTAATACATTTATCTCTTTGAGTCGCTGGCCACTTTTGATAGGAGACAATCCTCTTTTGGCACAATATGGTCTCGTACGAGGATGAATAGGAAGCCAATATTGTCCGTCTGAGAAATCAGTCTGGGGGATTCACACACACAGGTGATAATTAGATTATCGCATGCGCTGGCCCCTGTCTGTATCATTATTACAGATAAATCTGTCTGGGTAGACAATCTTGACGGAAGGCATTTAGAAAGGTAATCAGATTTGTTTGTTTCCACAAGATGCTACCGGAAATATTACGGCATATTGAAAGAGGTCACGCGATGGAATTTTAAAATGTAAATATTTAAAACTCGCGGGGGAGATTATGAATTTAAACACATCAACACAGACAGTGCTAAAGAGCTTACCATTGTTTTGATTTGAGAGCCGGAATATACTTTGTTTCTCATTGGCAAGTTTGCCGGGAAGTACAATCTGGGATTTGAACTAAGAATGAAAGATATAATATAATGACGGAGTCACAGATCAGGCAGCTTCGCAACTTCAAGCTAGCAACTCCGAAAAGCCAGAAAGAGAAGGATCGGACAAAGGATTCCAAACTTAAAAGTGACAGATAGAAAGTATTTGGGCGACTTAAAACTTAAAAAAGTAAACCCGCATTTTAAATACGAAGTCTGGATACCTAAGGAATCAGATTACCCGTCATAAGAGGAATTAGAAAGTTTCCCAGACCAAGTGATTCACAGAACACACGTCATAAGAGGAATTACTATAATTTCCCAGACCAAGTGATTCGAGAGCATATAACCTAAAATGCTCGTGTCCATTCCAACCTGTGCGAGGAGATTGCAGATTCCCAAATTTTTTTGTTCGTGGTTACAAGCTATCAGACGTATGAGGTACTAACGTTACTACGCCGCTAGTGTGGGAGAAGAGGATCAACACTGACCGCATACATTGGACGAATTATGTGGAGAAGTGTACTCATCACCAAAAGAAAGTGACGGAAATCACGGCAAACGGATCACCTAGATCAGTTAAGTCCTGATTAAAAGGCATCAGCAAAACGGACTTTTATCACTCCCCGATTAAGCCTCTATGAAGATGCTTTCATCTAAAATTTCACCACTCTTTCCATATTTATTTTAACCTGTTAAAGACTAATTCACTATTAAATTTGTTACATGTTATTTTAAAACTAAAGAAATATAGTTGATTCAGTTATTACATGTATGAAAGCAAACGTAAGAGCACGACTATTTAATATACATATATACATCTAGACATATATTTACCTCTAAAGAGAGCTATACCATTATAAGAGGACATTCGCTGAATTAACTCAGCTGGGGGCTTGAACGGGCTAAAAACCAGTGCTTAATCCTTCACAAAAGGCCACGGATCAGATATAAGTTAACAATTGTTCAGCCTAATGCAACATTGTTCTTGACTTCTGAAAATATCTTGTGAAATCACCCTTAAGGTAGAAGGATCATTACCCTTCTATCTACATCTCTGCCTAGAGTAATCTTGTGCGAAGGTAGACACCTTTGACGACCCATTTAGATACGCTTGAGTTTTTGCCCTGCCATCACTGGTGTCAATACCTTGTCGAGGTATGGCGGCTTGCGTACCCTGATTACCCCCAGAACTATGCCAGCGGGAGTTTTACTCCTGGAAGGTTCTACCAAGCTGGACAGGTTTGCGGGCAGGGGTCAGACTAAAGCTGATACCCTGGTCCTCCAGGTTGGGGGTTTTAGCATAGGGCTGACACCCCAGTCTATGTAAAAAGAAATGAAGTTACGGAAACGCCAACAAATGAACAAACTTTGCTGCGGGACGGACATCCGGAGTCTGAGGCTCGTATGACTGTCAGTGGTGAATGCCGAAATGAAGCCACTGACACGAAAACGGACGTCCTGGCCGAAAAACAAGAAACAAGAATAGATTTTTGGAATGTCAGGACAATGAACGAGACAGGTAAACTAAAACAGGTCACAGCAGAAATGAGAAACTATAGATTACAGATTCTATGGATAAGCGAGAGTAGATGGACAGGGGCAGGAAAAGTTAAAACAGCAACAGGAGAAACAGTACTTTACTCTGGCAGAGAGGATGAACAGTACAATGAAGGTGTAGCAATTATTCTACAGAAAGGAATAGAAAGGACATTACTGGAATGGAAACCCATCAACAACAGACTGATAAGAATAAGATTGAGAGGGAGATTCACCAACACTACAATAATACAATGCTACGCACCAACGAATGACAGCGATGAAGAGGTCAAGGAAGAATTCTATCAACAACTGCAGAAAGAAATGGAAGACACACCTAGATATGATCTTATCGTAGTAATGGGAGACCTCAATGCGAAAGTTGGAACACACAATACATATAATGAAAGAGTAATGGGGAAATGCGGCAGCGGAACAGCAAACGAAAATGGGGATAAATTAATACGTTTCTGTAGCATTAACAACCTGGTCATTGGAGGAACACTTTTCCCACACAAAGAAATTCACAAATTAACATGGGAATCACCTAATTGTCCGGACAGCAACCAGATAGACCACATCATGATTAATGGTAGATGGAGACATGCATTACAAGATGTGAAGGTAAGAAGAGGTGCAAATGTGGGAAGTGATCACCATTTAGTAGTAGCAAAACTGAAAGTGAAACTCAGAACGGCTGGACCAACTGTAACTACACTGAAAAGGTTTGACATTCGCAAATTGAAGGACCCTTGTTAAGTCCTTTTTACGCGTGGGAGTTAAGTGTATGAGGCTCTCACATGCCCGTCTAGTGTTGATGGACGTACATGTGAGCGCAACTAAATAAGTTGTATATGTTTAGTTATTTACGCGCCGTCAGGCACAATACTTGAACCAAATAGCGCAACACGGTGCGATTGGTCGTTTGTTGCCAAACAGCGATTACGTTATTAAAGAGAGATCCCTAAAGTCTGCTACTTGAGACAGACGTCTTTTTGACGGAGTTGATTGTGAGTCTTGCCCCAAGTCGTGGGAAGACTCCATGAAGAGATATTACGAGGGGCGTTCAGAAAGTAATGCACCACATCGTTTTTCTCAGCTAATAATGAAGATAGAAGCATGAAATTTTGCACACTTCAAATATGGCATGTGCCAATTGCGTGCCTTAAATTGCACCGCAACCGGCCAAATAATACGGCTGCCCTAAACCATTGAAATGGAGCGTGTTAGCAGCTTGCGTTATAAGCAGCGAATTGTGATAGAATTTCTCGTTGCAGAGAAGGAAACTGTTGTGAACATTCACAAGCGTCTATGTGATGTGTGTGAAAGTTTTGCAGTCGACAGAAGTGCAGTCAGTCGCTGGGTTCAGAGAATCAAAGAATCAGGAAGTGGCGATACGGAGCTGCTTGATCGGCCGCGCTGTGGTCGTTCTGCCACAGCCACCAACGCAGAAATGTTGAAATGCGCTGAAGGCATTATTCTTACTAATAGGCGAAACACTACTCAACAATTGGCCTTACAGCTGTCAGTCAGCATTGGTAGTGCAAATGCAATTATAAAAACTCTCGGATTTTCTAAGGTTTGCGCAAAATGGGTTCCTCGAAGTCTCACAAATGACCACCGATTGCAAAGGAAAGCAATTTCTTTTGAATTGTTGGAGCGTTTCAATGCTGATGGAGAGAACGTTTTGGCTAAGATTGTTACAGGTGACGAAATCAGGGCACATCATTTTGAACCTGAGACAAAAAGACAGTCAATGGAGTGGCATCATCCGCAATCACCACGAAGAAAGAAATTCAAGACAATTCCTTCAGCTGGAAAGGTCATGATCACTGTCTTTTGGGACATTGAAGGTGTGATTCTTGTGGACGTTATGCCAAGAGGAGAGACAATCAATTCGCAAGCTTACATTAAGACATTGAAAAAACTCAATCAACGTTTTCGGAGAGTTCGGCCGCACAAGAATCCAGCAGACCTGCTTCTCCTTCACGACAATGCGCGACCTCACACAAGTCTGGCAACACGGGAAGCAATCACCAAATTGGGTTGGACTGTACTACCCCATCCACCCTATAGTCCCGATTTGGCACCCTCTGATTTTCATCTATTTGGTCCACTTAAAGATGCACTCCGTGGGACAAGGTTTGAAGATGATGAAGGAGTGATTCATGCAGCGAAGAAATGGCTGCATGATCAAGACAAAATCTGGTACGGGCTAGGAATACATGCCCTTGTTTCGCGCTGGCATAAAGCCGTACAAGTTGATGGGGATTACGTTGAATAATACCGATGTTTACATGACATATCCATGTATATTGTGTATAAATTTCATGCTTTTTTGAATAAACAGCTCCTGAGAAAAACTATGTGGTGCATTACTTTCTGAACGCCCCTCGTAGTATACCTCCTTGTATGGAGCGTTTGCTCTAGCCAACCCATGGCTCCATTGCATATCGTATTTGATGCTATTTTATTCGTGACAAGATTTGGCTGAACTTCGGCTCGCATCTGTCATAGCGTGTCGCTAGTGGGTCCAGATTCGTGCCGACTGTTATCGGGATCATCCTGCAATATATTTACAGGGTTCATTCAATAAAACCCCTTCATATTATTCAAAGCTCCGTCATGGAAACCAGAATGTTAGAACTGCTCACCGCAGAGCTCATCGCCGTCCTTGAGATGTCGGCGGCTAGAAAGTCGGTCAAGTTCATGATTGATGATAAACGTATTTTCTGTGATGTCCAATCATGACTCCAGTCAACTTGATTACGCATTGGTCAACTTGTTCATTGATATTGGCCCAACCTTTCGGCCCACACTTCATTAACATTCGCGTTGCTGAATTGGTCAGTCATCTATAGAAATATCTCAATATTCCTGGCATCACTCTTGCCAGCATTGTTAGACCAAGATCAAGCTAACCCCACACCGTACAACACAAATCACGACCCAACAGTTCCAATGCGTAATCAAGTTGACTGGAGTCATGATTGGACATCACAGAAAATACGTTTATTTAAGAGCTATTTAAGACAGACCCTGAGCTAGCAGCAGAACTATTAGAACCACTATTTGCACAAGTCTGGAAAACAGGCACAACAACAACAGAGTGGAACAAAGGAATAATTGTCAAATTGCCAAAGAAGGGAGATCTTGCAGACTGCAATAATTGGAGAGGAATCACTCTTCTCTCCATTCACAGCAAAATACTAGGCAGGATAATTATACAGAGAATTTCAAAAGCAGTAGACCACAAACTGAGGAAAGAACAAGCAGGATTTAGAAAGAACAGAAGATGTGTAGGTCATATATTTACCCTCAGGAACATTATAGAGCAGTGCTCAGAATGACAAAGACAGCTGTACATCAATTTCGTTGATTTTGAAAAGGCTTTTGACAGTATACATAGGGACAGTTTATGGAAAACACTGAGGGCTTATGGAATTCCAAGCTGCAGAGTGTCAATCATAAAAAGCCTCTATGCCAACTTTACGTGTAGCGTTGGGCAGAGCAACCTAACCTTTGAGGTGAAGACAGGAGTACGACAGGGATGCCCCTTATCAACCACTCTATTTTTAACAGTCATAGACTGGGTGATGCGCCAGACAACAGAGGGCAGTCCAAGAGGAATAAGATGGACTACATTTTCTACATTGGAAGATCTGGAATATGCAGATGACATTGCACTACTAGCACATTCACATCAACACATGCAGGAAAAACGGATAGAGTTAATAAGTATTGTCAGCAGGTGGGCTTGAACATCAATCTAAAGAATTCAGAGACGCTCAATGTGAGCAACCCTGAGCCCATATCAGTAAGGAAGCAGCAACTTGAACAGACAGACACCTTCACATACCTTGGATGCATAGTAACACCAGACGGCGGAGCAAGCAAAGACATCAACAACAAAATGAACAAAGCAAGAACAGCCTTTTTTAGTCTAAACAACATCTGGAAGTCCTCTCAGTACAGCACAAAGACAAAATTAAGATTATATCACAGCTGTGCGCTTTCTGTGCTTCTGTGCGGAATGCTGGAGAGTTACGGAGAAGGAAATGTCGAAATTTTCATCTTTTCACACAACATGCCTAAGAAAAATTCACCGAATCTTTTGGCCGAATACCATCACCAACCAAGATCTGCTTACTCGGAGCAAGCAAGAGGACATGCACACCATCATAGCTGGCAGACGCTGGAGCTGGGTTGGGCATGTCCTCAGAAGAGACCCCGATGCCATCACAAGAACAGCTATGCTATGGACCCCTGAAGGAAAACGAAAGAGAGGCCGACCAAAAACAACTTGGCGGAGGACTGTGGAGGCTGAGATGCAAAGAATGAACCAGAGTTGGGGCACAGTACGAAGGATAGCCACCTACCGAGTAAAGTGGAATTAATTTGTTGTTGCCCTACATGACGCCACCAGGCGTGATGGCCACTGACTGTGTGACAGGGAATGCGTCATTTTAGGAACTATCATTTCTACCAAACAGACCATAGCTTGGGTGATAGAAGTTAGTTAAAATTTAATCGTAAAATTATAATAGGAACGGACCATAAAAAAAAGAATAGCGTAGATTACTTTTTATCCAATCGTGAGATGAATAAAGATGAAGCAACGCTGACCTAGATTTGAGCTGAACCCAAGCGAGCTGGGCCCTGCAAAAGTCAGTTGCAGATTAGAAGCCTAAGTGTCAGACGCATTTTCTTATGCTGCAGATTTTTGAGGATTTTTCAAACAAAACTAAATGAGTTTTTCCATTTAGTATTTTCCCAGACCTAATGTTTTAATATGTGCATTATTTCTAACAAGGAAAGCAGTAAGTAGAGTGATTGAATAACTTATAACCTTTTCATGTCGAAGAGAGATAGTTTTTGCCCCTGTAGCACACAGTAAATGGCTGCAAGTTGTACCTTGATGCAGAATGTAGACTTTGAATAGCCATGTAGAAACACTAACAGTTTGGTAGAACATGAAGCTCTTCAGGAAATGAGAAAATGGATTAATTCTCTGAGGAACTGCTAGTATACATTTACCGCTAGCTAATAAGGAAAGAAATTTACTAGGAGTTGAATCAGAGTGGCTCATCTGAAGACAGAAGCCTCGGTTGTATTAAAACATAGAACAGAAATGCATTGATGGATACATGAAGCATGCATGCTATTACTCTATACGTTTACCTGTAAAAAGATGCTGTAAATAAAAGTTTACGTTGATACCAAAGGCAGGTCGTCTCTCATTTACTTTGCCACTTATTTATGAGAGTAAGAAGGGAACTGTTTTGCTAGTAAATAATATTAATGAACCAATACTGCTCTAACCAAATACACCGTAGAGGATCATCCTAGAACCTGGTGGAACCTTAAGTCTGTTAGAGAGAAAGCTCCACCTCTAGCGCCTAAGCTAGTCTTTCAACTCGACTCTCTGTACAAACAGCAAACCCCAACTGCCCCGGCCACAACTGCTTTGACGGTCGGCGGCTAAATATCAAAGAAGAAGAAGAGTTTTGGCCACTGGTGGACCACTACTGCAAAGCAGGGGAGGCAATCCGTGACAAGAATGTATTTAAAATTTCTTTTTTCTTTTTCTTTTACTTGACAACAATATAATATAAGTGAAAGCCCAAGACTTAGTTGTTACCCCTTACTTGTTATTAACCAGAGGATCACTTGTATCACTGATCGAGGTCAGCGAAACAACATGTCATTGACATACCAAGCTGTTGCATGCTTTTTGTTGAATGTATCTTGTTATATTCATATAATTAATATTGACTGGTCTTGGTAACAGCTGAAAGAATGTCTCACCTTTATCCCTTAAATCGATATTGTTATGCTTTCTCGCTTTTCTGCCATACTGTTGCGGCTAGAATATTTTCTTACATTTCTAACATACCATCTCAACTAGAATAGTTTCTTACTTTTCTAACATACAGTCTCAACTAGAATAGTTTCTCACTTTTCTAACACACAGTTGCAACTAGAACATTTTAGTCCACTATCCTGCCACACAATTTCAACTGGAATAATTTTTTACTTTTCTGCAACACATTCAACAGCAGTTTATTTTATCGCCTTCCCGTCACCCAATAAATGTTCGCGTATTTATTCACCTTTGTATGACACAATCAATACTTGTATATATTTTCTCCCCTTCTGTCACACAGCCAACAACCATAACATATCTGACACACAAAATGATGCATATTAACAGCTCAGCAGAAAAGAACAAATGATAATCAGACTCCGCAGGAGCCACGGCAGATTGGGATAGCATCTATTCAACAAGCTAAAGATAGCAACTACTGAAGTGTGCAACTGTGGCATTGATAAAATGACTGCTTAACATCTGCTTCAAAGGTGCCCAACTTATGAGCCAGCTTTCAACTCACATGCCAAGGTTGTCCAATCGTATGGCTGTAAATCATGGAGACAGAAACAAAAACAAAAGTACAAAGCTACACATTTTCACAAACGAATGCGCAGAATATGCGAATGACATCCGCTATGACATGATCAACAAGGCAGAACTGATGACAAAATAAAAACCAGCGGAAACCAGTGGTACAGGAGGTGAGTACGTTGCAAATACGTTGAGGAAACCTGCTGATAGCATGGTAAGACAGTGTTTGTTCTGGAGTCTTCACGATAAAGGAAATAGAGTGAAGACGACAACCACAGGGAGAAGGAAACTAATGAGAGACCTAAAACAGATGTAGAAGGAGTAGAAAGAACTAGGACGCACGTCATGAGGACATGAAGGATTGACATAAAGTCAAAGACGGCGTTGACAGAAATTGAACTTATGTCATGAGAACATGAAAGATTAGCGTAATGTCACTGAAGGCGTGGACTGAACTTGGATGTACTCGTATGTTGTGAGGACATGAAGAATTGGCGTAAAGTCACTGAAGCCGTGGACAGAGTTTGAATGTATGTCATGAGGACATGAGGGATTGGCGTAACGTCAATGAAGGCATGGACAGAACTTGGATGTTTGTTGTGAGGACATGAGGGATTGGCGTAAAGTCACTGAAGGCTTGGACAGAGTTTGAATGTATGTCATGAGGACATGAGGGATTGGTGTAAAGTCACTGAAGGCGTGAACAGAGTTTGAATGTATGTCATGAGGACATGAGGGATTGGCGTAAAGTCACTGAAGGCGTGGACAGAGTTTGAATGTATGTCATGAGGACATGAGGGATTGGCGTAAAGTCACTGAAGGCGTGGACAGAGTTTGAATGTATGTCATGAGGACATGAGGGATTGGCGTAAAGTCACTGAAGGCGTGGACAGAGTTTGAATGTATGTCATGAGGACATGAAGGATTGGCGTAAAGTCACTGAAAACGTGGACAGAGTTTGAATGTATGTCATGAGGACATGAGGGATTGGCGTAAAGTCACTGAAGGCGTGGACAGAGTTTGAATGTATGTCATGAGAACATGAGGGATTGGCGTAAAGTCACTGAAGGCGTGGACAGAGTTTGAATGTATGTCATGAGGACATGAGGGATTGGCGTAAAGTCAATGAAGGCGTTTGCTCAACAGAGAACTGAAGGGTAATGATAGTGATGTGAATGAGGGATCGGAGTGGCTAAGAGTTTTGGCTTCCGCCTCGAATTCTAAAGGTACTGAGTTCGATCCCCAGTAGAGGAAAAAATATAATTTATGGAAACTGTTTTTCTGAACCCGTGGTCATATTGATGTCATACTCTCTCCTGTTCTGCTGGGTAATGAGTGTAGCAGTCAGACTTGTTATGTTTATTCTCTCAAGTATTACTAGCTATCGCCAGAGATGTTATTTCTTGAAAGATTATTTTCCCAGGTTCTTTGACAACTCAACGTAGGTCACACCAATCAATTATACTTGTACATGAGTGTCGTACGGATAGGTGTGTGAGTTATTTTTTGTCCCGTCTGAGTAGAGTGGATGGTGATAAGTACGTGAGAAAGGTGTGAGAAATAGATTTCACGGGTGAATAGCTTAAGGAGAAGATATGTCTCTGGAATGAGTAAGTTTCTCTATTGCAGCCTATCTATACGACTATAATTTCGTATAAGACAACCTTGCCCTTCTCATATATATAAATATAAGTTTAACTACACACACATACAGCTATGTGACAACAAGACACACAAACGTGAAAAACTAAGGTTAATTGGGTATGGGTCTGACAAACACACAAAGTTAAGTTTCTTTAGTTGTTTATTATCATTTAAACTTGACAACATCAAATATCTAAAGAAAGATCAAATAAAATCAGATTTACATACATATGAAAATAACAGAATAAATGTGCCCTCCCCCTATGGATAAAAGAACCCAAAGAGTTAATAACCCAGAGGTCAAAAGTTAGCACTATGTTACAGAATAGACAGTAAAGAAACAAGTTCCTACTAAATGCTACTCAGTAAAGTAAACACGTTTAAGCAAAATCCAATGTTGGAAAAGTTCCTGTAACAAAGTAAAAATATTCACTCTCTCTGTCATACAGTGGCCACTCAATCACGGTTACCTACTCTTGATGATATCCCTTGGAAATACAATTATCGTGAATATAAAATTGCCAGGGTTTATTTCCCAAATTTGCCCCAGTCCATCCTCTAACAAGTCAAGACTAACGAAGTGAACGCCAAATCTGGTGCTTTGATTTTCCCTGGATGAACAAAATGTCACCGCGAATAGTTAGTATAGCAAAACATGCTCTTCAGGTCACAGTTAAAAAGGAGGAATATACTTCCAGTATTGGGAAACATCTGGTTGCTAAAATGTTACAATTGATAAATGATGGTAATCCTATCGGCTGGCTCTATGGTAGAGTGCCGATTCTGAAACAGCGTAACTTTCTGGATAAATCCACTTGAATACGACTATCAGAAGTCTGGAGTATAGTGTTGTTTTGTATATCCCAGTGGGCTAGTAAAAAGTGGAAAAATATCGCTGGGTTTTGTAAGCCCAGTTAAATTTACAAAGTTAAAATGTTTCTCATATATCTTTGGCCAGTCCTTGCTCACAAATGAAATTGGTGACGCACAAGCCAAGAAAAGACAACATTAACCAATCCGTAAATGAAGAAAAAAAGAGACCGCTGGACGCCCTTGTGATCAGGTCTGCTAGGAATAAAAAACTTTGATGGAAAAATGCTACTATTAGTGGCAAGTTTATAGGATTACAAGCACGAATTAATTGATAATGATAATTACTATGCAAATTAAAAATGTATGTGTTCAAATATGTTTGTATATGCACACAGACGGGGACAAGACGATCTCTTATCCATTCCGTCAGTCCTGATTAAAGTTAAACGGCACAGGTGTTCTCCTTTACGCTTTTACGGTCAGATTTCGCTAGCGCTGAGATTTCAGGTCGGATGGAGGTATGCACTCTCCCGCCCCTCTCGCACCGGCAGTAAGCGTACCATGTTAATTATTATTCAATTATCCATACTCGCACTTATATAGATATCGCCTGTCGTTAATAGCTATTAAATTGTCGGCGTCTGTTTGTCATCGTATGGTATTAAATAATAGGCACTTCTAATAAATACGCACAATGAAATAAAACGTGAATTCTTTTCTGTCATTCAGTCGCGCCTAACATATAATCAGTCAATTAAAACCGTCTCTTCTTGTGTGAGAAAGCGTGTGGTGAAAATTAACATTAAAACTGAACATCTGGTATAAAATGGCTACGCGTTATTTATTTCACTAGTTCTAACAGCTAGAAAATCGAAGTGAATTATAATGGTAAAATCTTAACATTTTAAATTGGTAACACTAATTTCTATTACCAGAAAATCATAATGAAAAGATCCCCACGAATGCTATTATAGCACGTTTCACTAGCTTTGCCCAAATTCAAATGTAATTATCTGATTAACTGTCGAACGTATTAATGCCATTTTTCGCATACGATGTTATATTGGGTTAGACCCAACAAATATATACTTTATATCTGTGCATCTTGTCCAGTTCCCATAAACGGATGAAATCCTTTGATCTTTGTCGGCATACTAATTATTGTGTATCGAGAAAAGAAATTTTACCACTTCAGTCACAGATTCTGTGAATTGAATAGGCATAGGCGTGTCTACTATTAAAATAATGTGGCCATCACGTTTGCATATGAATACCTGTTGAAGATGATTTCTTAAATGATCTGCATTGGAGATACTCGTGACATTGTTTGTCATTGACATTTAATGCGCTATCAAACTGGACCTTCATTGATCTAATTATTTCAATAGGTATCACCTCTTTGCGGTTCATAAATATCATAATGGAACGTTGCTCCTCTAATGTGCTTGTAAATAACGGTAAGGTCATCTTTAAAGAAATTAAAATTCATCCGAATCATAATCAGATGTCTCTGAGAAATTGATAATCAATCTCGGCTGAATGAAGGACAAACCATCATTCTTCCAATATTCCCCTTCCTCTTGTAACACATGGTTCTCACATTTCTTCCAATAATCCCTGGCTATATTGGAGATGGCGGCTTTTGTAAGTATTTCAACATCTTTTAATTTGAACGTTCTATTTTCTGTTGCTACCTGTTCCTTAATTTTAGCCCAGACTAATTCTATTGGGTTTAAGTGAGAATGGTAAGGAAGCAATCTTAAACATCTGTGACCATGTTCATGGATTGCCTTGTCTATGAGAAATACCTTTGTATGCTGTATCTTTTTTACAATTCCAATTAATTCAGGCTTCAGGGACATTTCGTTTTTGGTCAGCCAAATCTTTATTACATCTTTAGTACTTGATGAATTAGGAACTTTATCTTCTGGTGCCACAACGTTGTGATATGAAGCATTGTCCATTATCAAACACGACGGTCTATCCAAGGAAGAAAGTACATGATTCACAATCCAATCTTGAAATATCTTGCCATTCATCTCTGTATGATAATCCCTATTATCTGTGGATTTTGAAACACATGTGAGTTCAGTATTATTTAGAAGCCCATGATGGCTGCTTCCTGCATGTGCAATTATTAGTCGCTGTCCTTTGCTGCTTGGTACTAGTCTCTTAGTTGTCCCATCAGATGATTGCCATTCTCGTTCATTACTGTGGTGCGCATTGATCCAAGTTTCATCTAAATACACAAAATCATAACAATCTCTTCTCATTTCTCTGACCTCGCGTAAATATTTGCTTCTCATTGCAACTATATGAGGCTTCTCACAAATAAGGTTTCTACCACCAACATATTTTCTAAAATTGAATCCCAAACTCCTAATAGTCCTCCATGGCGTAGATTTGGAAATATCAATGTCATTATTCTTTCTTAACAAAATTTTCAATTTCCTTAAAGTCACTGCCTCATTATTGAGAAACATATTGCAAATTTCTCTGCGGATCAATTCTCTGTCAAAATTATCCATCACTCTTGGCCTATTTTTCGTGTGTAAAACACTGGAATTACAAATTTCAGATGTCGCTATCCAGCGGTGCAATGATCGTTTGCTTATCCCCAAGGCATGAATAGTCCTCTTTTGTGTGTTTGAAATAGAATGATATAGTTTTCCTCGAGTAGCTTCATTGCAGAAATACTTAAAAATCCTATTTGTGATTTGCTGTAATGTCATAACATGTACTCGCAGACTCATTTTTCCTACTTAGCCACACAATACTTTTTCTAGACACGCCACTGATTGACAATGTGTGCGTAAAACCGGAAATAAACTGTTTTATGTTCAAGAAGTGCAATTTCACGCAATTTCACGCAAAAATCATGCCAATTGCTTGATAAACCAAAAATGTGCAAATGAGGTCGTATAATTTACTGTAGACATTTCAATATGTGTGTGTGTGATGTGTGCTGGCAAGTAGGATTTTATATTATATCGCAAAGAAACAAAAATTAAAACCAATGGCCGCATTTTAATGAAAAATTTAATTCATAGGGTCTACGCCATTTCAAATTTACACACAAAATTTCACTTATATGCGTTATATATTCGCTGAGATATAGCATTTTGAAGTTGGGCAAAGCTAGTGAAACGTGCTATAACACATTTTTCACAATGGTTCTAGAACTACGTGCTTAGACTATCCAAAAATTCTGAGTGACAACTGATAGCAGGTTTAAGAAAACAGTTTATATATCATCATGTTTCTCTGATCTATAGACGATGTTAATTTTCACACTATTGTGCATAACAGAGAATGAGAAACATGAGTTCCCCAGATACAAGTTTACGGTCGGCTTTTCTCTGGCGTTCAACCGCCATCAAAAGACTTATATCCGCTTCTGAAGATCAAAGAGTTCGGGGTTTTTTCTGCCTTCCCTCTGTATACGAACTTCAAAGGGTCTTTGATTCTTCACGTGTGGTCTGTCAGGTATGGTATGATTGACAGATAAGCTCGCGTGAGAAGACTCGATAAACAAAACCTGATTCGCTACCGGTTATGACTGGCAGGTCACGAAAGTTTGTAAACCTTGCGTTAGCTCGTGTTAAACACAGAAAAAGAGATAGGATTAAAAGTGAGTAAACACAGACTGTAAATGCATGGTTTTGCTAGCAAATCATAGAACGCTACGAGGTCGCAAACCTGTCAGATTACTGTAGGCTGTCTTTCCATTATACGTCACAATGAGCCAATCCAAACGTATAGAGTGAAATAATGTCCGTTGTCTTCAATCGAAAGTTTATTGAACGATTAACAGAATATGTCCAAGTGGACGCAACACGTTAATTCTGTTATATACAAGATGTTTCAATTTGATTACCAAATACCAGCACGTTTATTCCTTAGGTAAATTTTTACTGCTTGGTAAAATATGTCAGCCTCAATGTATCTCTTTCCGGATATTTCTTGTAGATGTTTGTAAACTTCTGCCGGTACTTCAATCAATAGCTTCATCGTGGTAAGTTGAGCTAATGAAAACTAATGTTCTAACGAGAGGTACCAACCTGTTTCATCTTGATATAATAAAAAGTTTATATCTTGAACGTTCTCTCAGTTTTAATAGACTGTGTGGATAGTCACGCACACACTAGCAGTTCAAGACCGGCTGCTCTGGAGGACTTCTCAACAATGCTGTTAATCGCCGTCAACGCTTTCATATATAGCTATACAAGTGGTGCGGTACGCTGGCCACTAAAGTCTTTCTCATTGGTTATTCCCTTCTTCCGACTAGCATTATAATTTATTTGATTGGCGTTGGTGTCGTAGTATCGTTTAACTACTTAACATAATTATGCACATATCAAGTAAGTGACGTCAATGGTTACTAAGTTACTCCCGCCGTTTTGTTTGCACACAGCTTCAATAGCGTGGGTAAATCTACTTATCATAATTATGTACATACTAATTAGAACTACATCATCTCGTAGCTAGGTTACTTTGCAAATGTTCCTAAAGGGAGATAATTTAAAAAATGCCTCATGTTTCTTTAGTAGTTATAATGAGTGATCTTTTCTTTTGATGATCCTTATTTCTAATGCTAACGTGATAACTATCGTTAGCGAAAGTCATCCGGTCACATGAGATTGGCTGCCTAGTCTTCTCTGATAAGGGCGAAACAAATAGGAGGTCCCATGTGCGAGTTGCGCACATTAAAAATCCCACGACAGTTGGAGATCGTAAAGAGAAGGCCGCTGCCTTGGTAAAAATTAAAAAATTGGAAACCTACCCACCACTAAATTATTTATAAAATGTGTGATTCCTATATGCACACGTTGGGATTCTCGCCGGTGCTACGGAGTTCATGCACTGTGCTGAGATCTTCCTTGTGTGATCTAAGGGAAGAGACCGAAGCACTGATGGAGTTGTCCACATGCAATGAAGATAGTCCCAATGACGATAGTGATGATGACGATGATAGTGATGATGATGATGGTGATGATGATTACGATGATGATGATGTAGGTCACTCTTATATGCTATCAAGGTTTTAAAATTCTTATCTTTGTGCTGAATTTAATTTTTTTCCTTTTCACATATGTCCCATCGCAATGAAAGCCCTACGTGCCTTATGTACAGTCTTACTGTTGTCATGGTCCCTCCAACTTTGTATATATTCCTGCCAAGATATGTGTCCACATCTTCTAGGGATGTATCCCCGAGTGGAACATGACAACCATTTGCTGCATTAAGCTCACACTCTTTGTCTTTCTCTAAGGATGTTCATACCCAGTTGATGTGACCTGTCGTCCACAATCACCATTTTGTCGTCCAATGAGGTAGATCGTAGAGCTTTTCTACTATAGTCCATAGAGTTCAGCCATTAGGAAGTAAAATGGTGGCAAGAGGCATTCTAGCCGCACTCCAATTCTCATCTCAGAGGCCTGTAAGTTGTCCTTAATTCATTACTTTGAGTTTTATGCATTCATAGTTATTTTTTTCATTATTAGGCAAATACATTTATGGGGGACCCCATATTGCCTTATCAGTTTTCAAAATGACTCCTCGTCTAAACCACAAATTCACTTTAAAGTGGTGAATTCACATTTAAGCTCTATTCATTTACAAAACGTATATTAACCAGGCCACATGGTATTTTAATGTTTGAACAAGCGCCATAATATAACCGACGAACCCTGTTGCCAAAACAATGCAAACTTTTATTTTTGTTAAACCAGCTCATATGGACTGTAAAAGATCTATCTTGGTCAGAAACAAGCCTGTTCTATCCTTAATTGTCGATCTATGACCTCATTTAATCTGTTACGGATAACTCTGTTTAATATTTTTCATGGTACTCCTAGGAACATTAATTCCTCTATAATGTATGCCTTGCTGCGAAAATCCCTTCTTTAGTCGCAGTCTCAACAAACATTTTCTCGCCTTATCTCTCTCTGGTGGTAGACCTGTAACAACTGTTCGTGTCTTCTTTTTTTTTAAATTTAATTTAATTTGTTTTCTCGATTTTATGTCACTGATATAACAAGTTTTCTCGCCTTTATCTCACTCAGTATAAAATATTTTCTCGCTTTTATTTGAATATAAAATATTTTCTCGCCTTTATCTCAGTTTTAAATATTTTCTCGCCTTTATCTCACTCAGTATAAAATATTTTCTCGCTGTTATTTGAATATAAAATATTTTCTCGCCTTTATCTCAGTTTTAAATATTTTCTCGCCTTTATCTCACTCACTTTAAAATATTGTCCCGCCATTATCTCACTCAGTATAAAATATTGTCCCGCATTTATCTCACTCAGTATAAAATATTTTCTCGCCTTTATCTCACTCAGTATAAATTATTTTCTCGCCTTTATCTCACTCAGTATAAAATATTGTCCCGCATTTATCTCACTCAGTATAAAATATTTTCTCGCCTTTATCTCACGCAGTATAAAATATTTTCTCGCCTTTATCTCACTCACTATAAAATATTGTCCCGCCTTTATCTCACTCAGTATAAAATATTTTCTCGCTTTTATCTCACTCAGTATAAAATAACCTCACTCTCGTCTCACTCAACGCAAGGTGTTTTCTCGCCGTTATCTCGCCAATATATCTTATTTACTCACCTTTATCTCACTCAGTGTAACAAGTAACACATTTTTTTTGCCTTATCTCACCAAATATAACACGTGTTCTCGCCTGTACCCCTCAGTATAACAAGTAACACATTATTTGCCTTATCTCACCCAATATAACAAGTATTCTCGCTCTACCCCCGCTTAGTAGACTGTAAGATAATTTCTCACCTTTCACTCACACAGTAGAACCGATTGTATTTTTCACTTTACTCGGACGTGACTCATGCCAGTATGTTTGTTATGTTTGTTAGTTAAAATATTGACAACAACAAATACAAACAGAAATAAATAAAACAAACAAAAAGACACTTGTTACGATAAACAGAACAGTTGCAAGTGATGTACAAAGATCTGGGAGCCAAGGAGACGGTGACCCGAAAAAGTATGAGAAACACCTGTCTTACGGAAAGTAATGTAAGGGAAACAAGGGAAAGCAAAGGGAGCCTACCGTTGTATTGCCCATTGTACAGTCATGAATCGGAGCTACTTCCCTGGAAAATACAACACGATGGGGTTCGCTGGGAACTACGTCGTCATGTGGGGAGCTGTGGTGTGCTACAGATGATGACCGACCGTTATCGTCGTTATATGGTGAGCTGTGTGTGCTACAGATGATGACCGACCGTTATCGTCATCATGTGGTGAGCTGTGCGTGCTACAGATGATGACCGACCGTTATCAACCTACTGCTAGCAACGTTAGAATTGCTGTTGTGTTTGTTGTTTAACTCGGGCTGCCGAGATCGTTGCTCTTTCGCAGCCTATGCCAAGTTGAAGACTTTGCAAGTGTTCAGCAGCTGTTGAGAGGTGCTGTATAGAATGATTGTGATTGTTGGGAACCCGGTATTAGCTTTCTTCTCTGTGTGGAGAGTCTTGAATAAGTGAGCTCAATTAGAATGTAATACAGTCGGCCCTCCCTATCCGCGGGGGATTGGTTCCAGGACCCCCCGCGGATACCAAAATGCTCGGATGCTCAAGTCCCTTATATAAAATGACGTAGTACTGTATTTGCATCTCTAGATTACTTATAATACCTAATACAATGTAAATGCTATATAAATAGTTGTTATACTGTATTGTTCAGGGAATAATGACAAGAAAAAAAAAGTCTGTACATGTTCAGTACAGACGCAACCATCGTAGGCCTAACTACATAGTACACGTCAGCAACAACGTAACATTTGTCTTTCTTTCATCACTTACAGATTGCTTTCGTACGCAAGATCTAATAATAGATGCAAAGGCCGAACGCTGTAGACGTAAGATCTTTTAATAGACGCTGATTTATTTCATTGTTTCTTTCTATTCTGATATTTTATACTGCCCGGAATTTATCTCGAACGGAAGTAAACACAAAACTGGGCAAATTTCAACAAGCTTCAACGTCTTTTATTTGCGTTTGAAGGGATTTTTTCACATTTATCTTCATCTTTAATCGTGTTTTGTCGTATCGCCATAATGGCCGAAAAACACACAGGATATGTTACTAATATGTGAACAGTGAACAAACTGTGTGATCAACCATAACTTTCTTACTTTTTCTGTGTTTCTAAATGGATTACCTGCACAAAGAGAGCAGTGAAACTGTATTGTGATAGCAATTTATGTTACAAGCCTTACGTAAGTCGAAAATTTTTGTTCAAAATTTCAAGTTATCTTTTTTCCGTGTACATGTTATCTGTTATAACATAAACATAACATAAAATTAGCTAGAAAGGCATATGGATTTATATTGTTCATTCAATGTACTTTAATTTGATATATAATATGTTATACTTAACTCATGATTAGACACACATTGTCAGTAAACGTAAATTATGTATGTGAAAATTTTTGGGGCTTAAAAATAATTCCGTCTAGAGCTGAAAATAATTACGTACGGAATCAGTTTAATGACCTGAAAGAGAAATACATAGAATACAAGTAAAACACATAATATTTAAAATACAAGTACATATAGAACATATAGTTATAAATAGAGAAAATATAAATTCATTCTCTCTCTCTCTCTCTCTCTCTCTCTCTCTCTCTCTCACACACACACACACACACACTGTGTTAACACCCACCAAAATCCTGGTTCTTCTCTCCTGATAACCCTGGTATGATGACGATGATGATTGCTGTATGGTGCCTACAGTGCCGATGTAGTCAGGCGACGAGATGTGTGGCACTGTAGGTAAGCTGTCAGACATCAGGCTAACTTGAACCTTCTGACAGGACGTCACAAGAATCATCTACGTCGGAAGAACCAGGTTCCGATTGCAGACACTGAAGCTTTGGAGGAGGCTCAATAATACTAATGTCAGGATCTGTGGAGGTTGAGGGTTGAGGATCTTCAAGCGTTGAAGGTCAAGGCTTCACAATTGCAGATGCTTTAGTTAGAAACATTGTTATAGGAAGCTGTTTCTTCTTTTTCTTTGCATCATCAAACAAATCTTGCAGTGGTTGTAATCCCTCGGGTGACACGGTGGCTTCGTTCCATCGATAGATCGTACTCGAGGATCATATCCTTTAACACTTGCGCCTGTTGAAAAACTGCTGCAAATTTTTCAAGTGTCCAAATTGATAGCTCTGCCTCCTATAAATGTTCTGCATCATCATCATCATCTGTAGCTCTTTGCTTTTTCAAATTCAAGTTTTGCTTTTTGAAACTGTCTGGAATTTTTTTTTTTCTCGAATATTTTCGATCCGCGGTTGGTTGAATCCGCGGATGCGGGACCCGCGGATACGGAGGGCCGACTGTATACGTACCTTGACCATCAGAGCTTGGAATGTCTGGACACTCGTGCAGAAACGAAAATGAGATAACATCTGGAACTAATACATGTAAATTTTTAGGACATGTAAAATGCGATATACGGAACAAGTGATATTTCTTCTGGCAGCTACAGCATAATTTATTCTGGAAAAAATAAATATGACAGAGAAGTATGTATAATTTTAGATGTAGAAAGAACAAGAAGAGCAAAGGGATTTTGGCCAGTATCAAATCGAGTCACATTAGCTAAATGAAATGGCCGATCACTACATATTAATTGTGTACAACAATATTCGCCAACAGCGTATGTCACAGCCGAACTTAAATCATTCTACAGTGAACTTCACATGACAGTGCAAATCTCGTCAGACAACTATTGTACAGTACTTATAGACTTCAATGCAAATATAGGCAATTAACAAGTGGAAGCTGTGACTGGTAATTATGACCTGGCACAAAGAAATGAGAAAGGCAACAAACAGGTAGAATGGGCATGAACAAATGAAATGATAATAGGAAACACCTGGTTTACACAACATCCTAGAAAGTAAGGAGATGCTTAAAAAATTTCAACATAGATTTAGCCTTACTTGAATCAGATATGGAAATGGGTGATAGATATAACATTACATCTCGAAAGCGATAGAATGCCACAGAAGAAAAATAACAGAAAATATATGAACAGTAGTAAATGCTAAAGGAGTCAACATACTTAACAATCATATCTATGCCCCTTGGTCACATCTATAAGAATTTACTTGAACACCCTTGCCAGTAAATATTGGCTATCACAGTGCATTTGGAAACGCAGTAGAATTTCTTTTTCTAAATTTCTGTCCATTTGGAAAACCTAGACTAATTTAAATTTTGTTTACCAGACGCACCAAGAAAATTGTGCGTTATGAAGTCTACAGGAAATCTGTAATAAGTACATATATACCACCACTGTCTTGGTTTTCAAATTAGCATTATGATGTATAGAATGTTCTTATTAAAAAACACAATCCAGTGAAAACAATTCACAAATCATCACTAAGTCATTATTTTTGTTTTTGGCTGGAGAATCTATGACAACTAAAATCTGGGATGATAACACACACACGCACACACACACACACACACACACACACACACACACACACACACACACACACACACGCACGCACGCACACACACACACACACACACACACACACACACACACACACACGCACACGCACACACAACAATAAAGGTAGTCTGATAGCAGATAACTGCTATAGGGAAGAGAAGTTAAAGACTTCACATATCACATATAGTATGTTTCATCTTTATGAGGTGGGGGTGGTCAGTTCTCTTCCACGCTGCCTTTGCTTTCCTTAACTCAAGAGCTGAGTCAGGCATTCATTTTTGCATCTGTGTACGCTAAAGCGCGACTCTACCTGGTTTTCAACTCTGGGCTTTTGTCTCGAGAATCAAGCGCTCTACCCTCTCTTTCATAATACTGGTAAATGAAATGCCATTTCCGATTCTTAAATAATCTTATGACGATCGTTGAATAGTTCATAAATAGTTATGCATAATTTTCGTTCCAAATATTGTTAAAAAGCTAGATTTAATACATTTGTAACATGATGTCTAATTTGGTAGCGATATACAAAGGAATATGGAAATATCAGGCATTCACACATGGCAATATAAACATTGTTATATACATATTAATACCATATATCTGTGTGGGGGGGAAAAGTGAAGTCTGTCTTTGTTCCTGGTATATCATCAGTACTCATAAATCCTCATAAATAAAATAATTAACTGAACTTACCGGGTCCAGTCTCAAATAATCTTATATTATAGAATCTTACTGTATACTACAATCTGCCTGGCCAAGCGACAAGACACGATACACTTCTGATCTCTGTGGTGAAACCGAATTTCTCAGTTAACACTACCAAAGAATTGTTACAACGAGAATTCTAGTCTTGAACTCGCTAATCTTCCTGCAGCTAAATCGGTGACATGGAGAGACTTAGTTTTGTTACACACTTTTATTTAACTTCACTTGTATGTCACTTTCATGTCACTTTCAAATCTTGCAATAGATTTTTCAATCACTTCCAGATTAGCAATAGCTCTGAAACTTGGCATAGTTGTGTATTGTCGATGACAATACAATAATCAGTCAATTATTTTTGTTGTAGAAGTATCTAAAGCCTGCGTGTGAAAGTTCAAAACGTTCATACAAGCTTTTCGGGAAAATACGGGAACGAAGTGCATTGCACTGTGCTTTGAGTTAAAATTATCTAGAACACCCATAAATAATTAATAGGCAGAGACGTGAATCTTAAAATTAAAAAAAAAAAAATTAAAAATTAGTATCTCAGTCGATGTAAGATATCTCGAGAAATCTAGACTGAAAGAAAATGGAAAGGAAAAAAACTAAACACAGGAGACATGGTGCCGTCCTCATAATGTAAAGCAGCAAGATCGCAACAAAATTATTTCCCATAATTTTTGACGGGTTACTTGCTAGTATATTAGAAAACTCTAAACAAACCTACGTCATCGTGTTAAACAAACTATAAGTTCCCAGATCAAATTCCAACTGTCAACTCACCAACTGACTTCCCATCTCAACTGTTCTCATCAAATTTAATGGATTCTTAACTCACACATAACTACATAAAGTTAATTCACTGAAAATGAACACAGATTCATTACATAACTCGAATACAACATAATGCAATCTTCGAATAATATACAGGAAAACGTTTTATAAGTTCATTTAGCGCTCAGTCATCGCAACCAACAATTAGCACATCGTAGTTCCCTACGGAGCACACGTCTTCATCAACAATCTATTTATTCAAATACACTCAAAACATCCTTTACACACACCCGCACACACACACATACACACACACACACACACACACACACACACACACACACACACACACACACAGAAGTTAGCCCGCTTTGCAAGAAGCTTGCTCAAAACATTTATAATCTCCTGCCATTAGTGGTTTCTGTAGCACATGATGATGTTGCCAGCCACATGCACAACCTGATATTAATTGCCTTGTACGACATGCATGAGTGTAGGACACAGTTCTATTCTATCTATGTCTCATAAGAAACCTCCAGAAATTACACGGGGCGTATGTGCGTATATATCATCTTCTTCATCTTCTTTATCATCTTCATCTTCTTCATCATCTTCATAATCATCATCATCATCACCCTTCAGCTCCCTGGGGAACATATATCTGCTACAAACTAGTGCCAAGTCTTGCAGTCACGTGCCTTTAGGTCAAGATGTTTCGTTGTCTTCTGTATTCCCTTCATGTCTGTCTCCAGTGCTCTTCTCCCTGTCCCGTGCCATCCCCTTCATGTCTGTCTCCAGTGCTCTTTTCCCTGTCCCGTGCCATCCCCTTCATGTCTGTCTCCAGTGCTCTTCTCCCTGTCCCGTGCCATCCCCTTCATGTCTTTCTCCAGTTCTCTTCTCCAGTGTTCCTTCATCTACCTCTACCTCTCTTACCCTGGGCATTCCAAAATAAAGTCTGCCTTGTAGCGTTCAATTTGTCTTCTATTCGTCTTCAGCGTCTTATTCTTATCTTCTGTTTCAAAGTCATTTGTCTGGTTCTTGTTGTCATTAGTTCCACATTAGTGATCTTGTCATAACCTTTCAGTCCTTCTACTCTGTCATGGGTTGCCTGCCTCCCCTTTGCACTGCAGTAGTTATCTACCAGTGGCCAAAACCTAGAGTATTTAATGTGCGTCTTCAAAGGTGTGTACCTTCGCACAAGATAGGCGAACTCTTGGCAGAGTTGTTAATAGAAGGATAAGGATGCTTCTACTTCGAGGGAGTTTCCACAACATATTCAGAAAGCAAGAACAATGCCGAATGAGTTCCAGCAATGTTAACTTTAGTATCTGCCGCCAACGTTTGTGAAGGATTGTTTTATAATTAGCTCGTTCAAGACCATAGCTGATTTAATTCAGCGAAATCTTAATTTAGTAGCTCTGTTTTAAGTGTATTTAAGATGACTGAAACATACGGATGCAGTACATTCAAAGTGATTAAATCAACGTTAAAATTGTAAATTGTGGCAGATGGAGACCGACTAACAGTCAAAGGGAATGAATAAGGAGAATTGGAAGGTTCAGATATAGAGTACAAAAAGGGGATGCGCGAACAATAATGCGCATGAAAGGGGTGAACGATAATCCAGTGAAGCACGCTTTTCTCAGCAGCAGTCGAGAGGTGTGGGTAGTGTGCAGATGGAACGTACGCTAGTAGCCATGTTGAAGGCAGTACTCAAGAAGTTTATGTGATGAATATTTCACGGACAAGAAGTAATTTGGGTAATGATTAACCCGAAATATTGAATAGTGAGAATTCTTGTCTAGAAGGAGAAACGGTGTGAGTTAGATTTTATTCAGAAAGGGAAAAGGTACGTAGAGTGAATTCTGATACATACATAGACAGTAGTCTTATTCTTCAATGATGAAAGGGAAAAGAACAACCCCGGAGAGGTCCGGTCTACCAATAGATAACCTGAACGCTGAGAGGATATATATAACAATAATCTAAGAAATTGTAAGGAAGAAAGAACAGAAATAGAGACTATAGCACCTGAGTGATCATCTATGGTTAAAGACCAGAAGGTGTAGATTCGATACTGAACAAGAAAGAGAGTGAGGGAAGGAATAAATATTGAGAAAGAACACACATTGTATATTCTGTGATGGACCAGATGTGGAGGTCAGAGCAGACAGCAATGATTTCTTCTCATACGTAAACAAAAACTATTTCAAGTTGACTATGTCGTGATGTGCTGTGGAAACCTGATGTCGAAGCATGTCACACATATTATGATTTTGGTGCCGTAACCAACCTCTAGCAGCACACACACATTGTTTCTAAACAGGAGTTCAGCAACTATGCTTTATGCTGTCATCTCTCCTCGCTTCAGGCAGAAGACACAGATACGTTTTGATGCTGTAACAGATTTCAACAACCACGAACTACAGATAGCCCTGATAATACAGAATAACACAGACAGAAGACACCATAATACGTTTTCGGATCTGTGACAGACCTCAACAACTACAGACGGCAGGGTACATCTCAAACAGAATTCATATTTACATTTCGATAACATATGAAAAACAGAATCAGAGTACAAACAGTGAAAGTGTAAACAGAAGAAGTTGACAGGTTGGGAACCAGTCAACCAGAAACGCCAGCTCAGAAATCAAGTCCAGATTTTTTTTCTTCACACACTTCCTGCACGAGAGGGGGTCGCAAAGACAAAGCGGGTACAACATTCACTGTCCTGTAACACCAGCTCGGAAACAAATTGTTTTCCTTCAAACCTTCCAGCACGGGGACGACTCATCACAGCAGACGCAGAATCAAGAGACAGAACAACGTCAACAAACGGCGCAGCAAGAAACAAAATGTAAACAATAGATACAGAAGCAAGAGACAGAGCAACTTCGAGTAGCAACATTGTGGACAACTCAACGTGTTGACATCGAGAATCACCAGACCGAATCGCAAGCAAGGCGACGAAACATTTTTTTTTCTCTCCATCCACCTGTCCGAGAAAAGGTCATCGCAGCTGTACGTCTTTATCGGTCAAGCAAGAATACGTGTGAACTCCTGTAACGTACTGTGTAGTACAAAAGTACCTGGAGCACAGCGGTTATGAAGGTGTGGCAAATCTACAAGTGGACATTAGAAAACAAGAGCGCTCCAACGAAGAATCAACACAACTAGTTAAGGTATAGATACTGTAAGTACCATTTTAGTTAGTGATATTAAGTACGGATATAAGTGATACGGTGTAAAAGCATTCTTCTTCTTCTTTGATCCTTAGCCGCCGACCGTCAAAGCAGTCAGTGGCCATCACGCCTAGTGGCGTCTTGTAGGGCAACAACAAATTGATTCCACTTTGCTCGGTCGGTGGCCATCCTTCGTACAGTGCCCCAACTCTGGTTCATTCCCTGCATCTCAGCCTCCACAGTCCTCCGCCAGGTTGTTTTTGGTCGGCCTCTCTTTCGTTTTCCTTCAGGGGTCCAAAGCATTAGAGGTGGGCAAATCGAGACAGTCCGTTGTTTCGAGACAATCGGCTCAGTGATTCAAACTGTGTCGACGCACTGTGTCGACACACCGGCACATTTTGCCCGTATCGGGTAGAAAGAAGTTTCTAATAGACAGTCATGAACTGTGTGAGACGATGTCTCTTGTTTTTTCTTGCGCGGTACTGGCGTGTGTGAAAATCTATGGCGTTTCGTGTGACCACAATTCAAGATTTTTACACAAGTCTTCATTATGATGAAATAAAACGGAGATATGATGATAGCTTCAGTATATGTGAAAATAATAAAAAACAACAATAATAATAACAGTAATAATAACATAATATCAAACTAGAGTAAGTTAGTTTTGGTAGACAATGATTCAAATCTACACCGAGTACACAGATATCAGCAGAGCTAATAAAGTGTCCATTACATTTATACGAACACATGGACACTTTCAACTTTAACATAGTGCCTAAAACATTGACAACTGCAGCACTGACACAATTTCCAGTGTCTATAACTTCTCAGCAAAAATAATATCACTTGTAAAATCAAGTCATTATAACACATTCCTGAAAAATATGACATGTTTGATATTCTATACTATCTTTGAATGTTCAGGAAAAGTCTTTTATCTTCTCACTGCAAAGGTAGAGTTGTAAGTAAAAATAACAAAAAAAAAAAAAAAAACTACCTAAACTTATAAATGTAAAACATAAAACATAAGCGTTACATTACCATATAAAAGAAATCAATGAACTGAAGCAACCACTTCAATATTAATTTTCACTTTAAATTGATGTTTAAAAACATCATTTTTGAAACTTTTCCACTAGAAAGGCGAGTCCGACGTTCACTTATTAGCTGACCTTGTTTAGAAAAGATGCGTTCACATGGAACAGAAGTTGCCACGATGCACAATCTTTTTTTCATTATTTCAAAAATATGTGGACAGATCACTTCAGTCTTCTTCCACCAAAGAAGCGGATCGTCTAACCTTGGCAGCAGTGGCATTTGAGCGTACTTCTCAATTTCTACAATGCTGTCGGCCCTAGGATTTTCCTCTCTTTGTTTTAGCAGGTCTCCGACGGATTTGTCGAACTCGTCCCACACGGAACAAGATGTAGTAGTGGCAACGCTTGGCTCTATTATTTGAGGAAGGTTTGCTACTGAGGTTCCTTCTTGGCTCCGTAAGGCACAACACTCGTTAATTAGAATTTCTTTAGTTTCTTTCAATCGCTGCTCATTTCTGAAAAACCCATGCTCTTTGAATCGGGGGTCGACCAATGTTGCCTCCCAGACAATGGCTAGATCACTATATTTTTTATAAACTTTGTTTTTTAGTTCTTCAGTTAGCATTTCTATTAGAGCAATGACTTGCATTCTCATAGTTATGGCTTTTGAGACTGAGGCAGTGGTTCAGCAATCCTTGGCTTAGCAGTGCAACTTTTGACAGTGTTACGTATTTTTCGCCACTTATTTCCATGGTGGTGTCATAAAAGCACTGCAAGACTTTCTTTGACTGTTCGATTACATACCAGTCTTCTAAAGTCAGCTTTGATCCTAAGTTTGCATTCACTATTGCTAACGTGGACTGGATTGGCTCTTTTATATGGTTTACCCTGTCAAACATCTCGTAGGTTGAGTTCCAGCGGGTCGGGCAATCTTGTTTCAGCGTCAGGTTGGGAAAACCCATCTGTTTCTGGATGCTATGAAGCTTTTCGAGAGCTTGTGGGCTTCTTTTAAAAAACTCGACAACAGCTTTAACTTTTTCTCGTGTCTGTGAAATTTTCTCCATGCTTGCTTGAACAACAAGGTTGAGACTGTGGGCAAAGCATGGTATGTGCAACCATTGGCACAATTTTACAGCTCTTACCATGTTAGCTGCATTGTCCGTTGTGCATGCTACAATTTTGTCTTGCAGCCCCCACTGCGACACAATAGTTTTCAGAGCATCTGCAATGTTTTCTGATGTGTGTTTACCGGTAAATTTTACACAAGACAGCAGGTAGGACTTCATATGACAGTTTTTGTCTATAAAGTGCGCCGTTAATGCTAAATAATTTTCGTTTTTCAAAGATGGCCACCCATCAGTGGTCAGGCTCACGTATGACGCACCACTCACATCATTTTGAACATCTAACAGCGTGATGTCATACAACTTTGATAAAAGGCTGTTAGACAATGTCTTTCGACTTGGTGGCTCATAGCTTGGGTTTAGAATCGAGATAAATTTCCTAAACTCAACACTTTAAACAATACTGAATGGAAGGTGATCCTTCACGATTATTCTTAAAATCTGGTCGTCTAATTTTTCTCTCTTGGCATTCGTAATTGGTCTTGAATAAAACCCTGTTACCTTGCATTGATTTGATTTTTTAACTTTTGGAGCTGTGAATAGTGGGGAAGTTTCTATTTCTCCACACCTTGCCTTCAATGTCGAAACTGACGAATTCTCTACCGAAATGATCATCTCTTCATCTAGTACTTCTTGCTCGGCCAGATGCGGTGTTTTGATACGACTGCTACATAGATCCACGAGGGAATGTTTAAATTTCATGTGCCTAGTCATACTTGAAGTTGACGAACCCTTGAATGATAAAATACCAGAACACACGTTACATTTTACTTTTTTGTCTTTGATCTTTACAAAATAATCCCAAACAGGGCTTCTCCCCGCCATAAATGAAGATTAAATGAGGTTGAACACAAGTTTTAAACACTATTTTATGTATAAACAAAACACGTTTTCTTACGAGAGCGCCTGAAGTCAGGAATCAAGAGTACCGTAACATGCGTATAAGGAGCGCTTGGGTGAAATAGAACTATGGAACTGTTTCGAAACAGCAGACTACAAGTAAATTAACTGAAACAATGAGTCGTGACACCCTAGTATGCAGATTTACTTATTCTCGTTAGTACAAATCTATGGTATTTCGTGTGACCACTGTTAAGAATTTTACACAGTCGTTTTCATTATGATGATATGCAAGGGGAACATGCTGACAGCTGCAGTAAAAGTGAAAAAAAAAAAATAATAACAGTAATAATGACACATTATATAAAACTAGAATAGGTACAGTCAGCGACAATGATTCAACTCAAACCGAGCAGACACCTAGTAGTAGTAAGCCTCTTTCAGTCCTGAGGAATTATTTTTAAAAAAAATTATGACTTGTTTGATTTTCCATACTATCTATGAACGCCTAATGTACCGCACGCTTGACACATTTTTACAAGGCCGTCGAAGGTGAGACAATGATACAGTGCGCCTCTTTGCAAAACAGCGAAGCAGACGGGAACTGAAACTGCTGTTTCGATACACGAAGGCTATGTGTCGAATCTGCGTGAGACAGTGTGTCTCTGGAAAACAGACAGGAACTGACACTGTATCGACACCGCAAGAAGGCTGTGTATCGAATCGTTCGGGTACGAAGATGTTTCGACGCATTGTTTCGACACATACGCACAGTAGCCATCTCTACAAAGCATAGCTGTTCTTGTGATGGCATCGGGGTCTCTTCTGAGGACATGACCAACCCAGCTCCAGCGTCTGCCAGCTATGATGGTGTGCATGTCCTCTTGCTTGCTACGAGTAAGCAGATCTTGGTTAGCGATGGTATTCGGCCAAAAGATTCGGTGAATCTTTCTTAGGCATGTTGTGTGAAAGGAGGACAATTTCGACATTTCCTTCTCTGTAACTCTCCAGCATTCCGCACCATAGAGAAGCACAGAAAGCACACAGCTCTGATATAATCTTAATTTTGGGCTTTTGCTGTATTGGGAGGACTTCCAGATGTTGTTTAGGCTAAAGAAGGCTGTTCTTGCCTTATTCATTCTGATGTTGATGTCTTTGCCTGCCCCGCCGTCTGGTGTTACTATGCTTCCTAGGTATGTGAAGGTATCTGTCTGTACCAATTGCTGATTCCTTACTGATATGGGCTCAGGGTTGCTCACATTGAGCGTCATGACCTCAGACTTCTTTAAATTGATGTTCAAGCCCACCTGCTGGCTAAACTTATTAAGTCTATCCGTTTTTTCCTGGATGTGTTGATGTGAATGTGCTAGTAGTGCAATGTCATCTGCATATTCCAGATCTTCCAATGTAGAAAATGTTGTCCATCTTATTCCTCTTGGACTGCCCTCTGTTGTCTGGCGCATCACCCAGTCTATGACTGTTAAAAATAGAGTGGTTTATAAGGGGCATCCCTGTCGTACTCCTGTCTTCACCTCAAAGGTTAGGTTGCTCTGCCCAACACTACACGTAAAGTTGGCATAGAGGCTTTTTATGATTGACACTATGCAGCTTGGAATTCCATAAGCCCTCAGTATTTTCCATAAACTGTCCCTATGTATGCTGTCAAAAGCCTTTTCAAAATCAACGAAATTAATGTAAAGCTGTCTTTGCCATTCTGAGCACTGCTCTATAATGTTCCTGAGAGTGAATATATGATCTACACATCTTCTGTTCTTTCTAAATCCTGCTTGTTCTTTCCTCAGTTTGTGGTCTACTGCCTTTGAAATTCTCTGTATAATTATCCTGCCTAGTATTTTGCTGGGAACTGAGAGAAGAGTGATTCCTCTCCAATTATTGCAGTCTGCAAGATCTCCCTTCTTGGGCAATTTGACAATTATTCCTTTGTTCCACTCTGATGGTGTTGTCCCCGTTTTCCAGACTTGTGCAAATAGTGGTTCTAATAGTTCTGCTGCTAGCTCAGGGTCTGTCTTAAATAGCTCTGCATTTAAGTTATCATGGCCCGGAGCTTTGCCGTTCTTTAACCCTTTGATTGCTGTGATGATTTCTTCTTTTCGTGGAATGTCTGTATTCACATCTAGATCGTTTTCAGCTTCAGGAACATTCAGTTGTGTCTCTGGTGGTTCCTTGTTCAGAGTTTCTCTGAAGTGCTCTGCCCATCTTGTTTCCTGTCCCTCTGCTGTCGTGATGAGATTACCTTGCTTATCTCTTACTAATGTAATATTGTTTGCACCTCGTTTTCCGCTGATGAATTTAGTTATTTTGTATACTGTGCTTTGTTCATTTCTCAGTGCTGCCTCCTCTGCCTGTCTTGCAAGATCGTCTAGGAAATTCCTTTTGTTGGCTCGGGTTTGGCGTTTAACTTCCTTGTCCAGCTGACTGTACTGTTCGCTATATAGTTGCTTTAACCTGGGGGACTTCGCTTCTGTTTTCTTTCTTTTCATTTCCTTTCTCATCGTTATGGTGTTTAATGTTTCTGGTGTTATCCAGTCTTGCTTCTTCCTTTCCTGGAATCCCAAGCATGATTTGCTGCTTTCTTTGTATATTGTTGAAATGGTGTTGAAATTCTGGTCTATATCATCAGTCAATGTCTTTTCCTGACTTTTGGCAAATTGATATCGTTTCTTTATGTCGGCTGCAAAAGCTTTTCTGGTAAGGGAGTCCTTCAATTTGCTGATGTCAAACCTTTTCTGTGTAGTTACAGTTGGTGCAGCCCTTCTTAGTTTCACTTTCAGTTTTGCTACTACTAAATGGTGATCAATTCCCACATCTGCACCTCTTCTTACCTTCACATCTTGTAATGCATGTCTCCATCTACCGTTAACCATGATGTGGTCTATCTGGTTTCTGTCCCGACCATTTGGTGATTCCCATGTTAATTTGTGAATTTCTTTATGTGGGAAGAGTGTTCCTCCAATGACCAGGTTGTTAATGCTACAGAAACTTATTAGTTTATCCCCATTTTCATTTGCTCTTCCGCTGCCGCATTTCCCCATTGTTCTTTCATTATATGTATTGTGTGTACCAACTTTCGCATTGAGGTCTCCCATTACTATAACAAGATCATATCTAGGTGTGTCTTCCATTTCTTTCTGCAGTTGTTGATAAAATTCATCCTTGACCTCCTCATCGCTATCATTCGTTGGTGCGTAGCATTGTATTATTGTAGTGTTGGTGAATCTCCCTCTCAATCTTAATCTTATCAGTCTGTTGTTGATGGGTTTCCATTCCAGTAATGTCTTTTCTATTCCTTTCTGTAGAATAATGGCTACGCCTTCATTGTGCTGTCCATCCTCTCTTCCAGAGTAAAGTACTGTTTCTCCTGTTGCTGTTTTAACTTTTCCTGCCCCTGTCCATCTGCTCTCGCTTATCCCAAAATGTGTAACCTATAGTTTCTCATTTCTGCCGTGACCTGTCTTAGTTTACCTGTCTCGTACATTGTCCTGACATTCCAAAAACCTGTTCTTGTATCCTGTTTTGCGGTCAGGACATCCGTTTTCATGTCAGTGGCTTCCTTTCGGCTTTCACCACTGACAGTCATACGAGCCACAGACTCCGAATGTCCATCCCGCAGCAAAGTTTTTCCATTTATTGTTGTTTCCGTAACGTGCGATTTTTTTTACATAGACAGGGGTGTCAGCCCTATGCTAAAACCCCCAACCTGGAGGACCAGGGTACCAGCTTTTGTCTGACCCCTACCCACACAGACCAGTCCAGCTTGGTTGAACCTACCAGGAGTAAAACTCCCACTGGCATAGCTCTGAGGATTGTCAGGGTACGCAAGCTGCCATACCGCTACAAGGTATAGGTACCATTGATGGCAGGTAACACTACGATAATAGAAGTTAATAGTTAAACAATGACCACACAGTTGTGTATTAACATTAGATGCATATAATCTGTGTAACAGAATCATTTTTTTTTCAGCGCCCACCCTCCCCCCAACAACTAATAATAAATTTCTTTTGGTTGCAGGTACAAGACAGTTTGATATATATATATATTATTTTTGTTCTTTTGATTATACTTGATTAGTTAGCAGTAGAAATAAGTAACTATTTTTCAGATTGTATGATGGCACAGGCCGAACAGACACAATATAACATGCAAGACAGTCAGACTCTAGCCCTCGTAAAGACGATTACCGACACATTAGCCAAGGTAGACAACAGTGATAAATTCGCAAACATAAAAGGTAATGTAGACTTATTTTCAGGTGACCCACACGCATGCCGTAAGTGGCTTACAGACATTGACAAATATGCAATGTCAATAAATGCAGATAAATTTGAGAAAGTTAAAATTGCGATTTTTTCGTCTGCTGGTCTGGTCACTAATTTTATGAGAAGGCGACTAGACACATTACTCAATGAAAGAGATCTTCAATCAGAGTATAAATCTTACGATACGAAAGAGAAAGGACATTGTCACACTTGTGATAGAGAAAATAATGACAAATGCAAAATCCTAGAAACAGCTGCTGTACGGGCACACTGGAACACACTTAATAATAGAAGAATAAGAATGGCGGTCAGAAATTTTGTGGCAGAAGTTAGAAAAGGGAAGTCCATAGAAATAAATAACATCAACATAGCAAACCAACAGAAGTTCCAGATAAGAACACAGAACGGTTGGGAAATGAAGGTAGAACCGCTAGGAGTGTGGAGAAAAATAATAGGATCTTGCCAGCAACATGTCACAATAAAGGAAGAAGGTAATAGGAATAGACCATGGACAAGTCAGGGTAGGACAACAGTCCAGAAACAGGAAAACATAAGAGAGACAGGGTTAGCGTTGGTACACAAACAGAGATAGATACTGTAGGGTCACACTTGGTGCCAGCACAAAAGGAGAAAGACTTTGTGAGAGAAAATGAAACATGGTCACATGGGTTAGACGACAATACGAGAAAGTCTAAGATACCACTCAGTGTAAAAAAGACGAACCGACAAACGGTTAAAGAAGTAGTGGTACCACAGCATAGGGATAGCATCGAGGTAAAGAATAAGAAAGATGAACCGATGCAGATATTACTGCAAGAGAAAGAAAGATCAGCGAAGGCGGACAATGGAAAAGATAGGATAGAAGAAACGCAGGACACTGACGCATCTAACAGGCATATAAGAACAGCAGTAAGAAGGAATCCTAAGAAAACAAGTCCACAAGAAATACAGGACATGGACGCATGTAATGGGCGTACAAGAGCAATACATAAGAAGAAAACTAGACATAGACAATTTGAAGGCATGGAGAAGAGAAAGACGAAATATATAGAGGATGTAAATACAGTGCATGAAAAGTACCAATTTAACATAGAATCAGAATTCGATTCGTCAAGTGGAGAAGTTAGAGTTATGGATTCCGACGAATATGCACAAGGCTACTGGTCGGACGAACTGGATCATAGAACGGACGAAGAAGGCAATATAATTTATTGGCCGAAAAGTGAGAATAGTAATCGTGGATGCATAAATCAGATAAAGATGAAGAAAATTAGTGTAAATGAGATAAAGAAGGCAATAAAATGTACCCTAAGAGGAGCCGATCTTAACACCTTGACAACAAGGAAGGTGTGGAAATTGCTGGAAGAAGTAAAGTTTGATACTGACTTATCAAAAAGGCAAAGAGAAGTTCACAACCTTGTGATCGAAATATTGAATGGAGAGACAGATGTGGAGGACACATAATGAGGATTACAAAGAAGAGGATAGATCAACCAGGAGGAAAAAGTCGACAGACAGTTAATGACGCAGAATATAACAGTAGACGGAGGTGGTCTTCAGAATCGGTGTCGACTGACTCAGACAGTGTATTGTCTGAGGAGAGTGACGGTAGTCACAGACACAAAAGTAGTTATAGAAGAGGAGAGAATAGTAGAAGAATTAAGGAAGAAGGGAGTAAATATAGAAGTAGGAGTAGAGAACGAGAGTTTCCAGTATACAACCTTGATAAAATACTTGCGGACAGAGCAGAAAGGTGGAGATGTTATGCACAGACGGTCAGTCAGACTGCATGGAGGGAATTGTTGCATAAATGATGGAAGGAGAAGAATAAAAATGGCGGCGTTAGCTAAGTCGTGAGTAGACTTTTAGTGGAGTCATTCTCCACCGAACATAACAGAAACTATAGGGACATAGATAAGAGATGAGAGTCATGGAGAAGTGACGGGAGTATTGAGAAGCCACAGGAAGGATGGCACAGACATATAGAAGAGATAGTTCTAGAAGGAACGAATGTAGAGGTGAGAAGCCACGGAGAAAATGGCAAAGAGATTTTTGCGGCAGTGGCCGGAGTCTTATGAAGACTTTGGGGAGATACCATATTTTTTGTTCCTCTCCGTAATACATGAAGAGAAGAGAAATGTGTTGAGAACGTTCCAGGGAGAGAACGAAAAACATATAAAAACGTTAAGTGCGGCGTTTGCCAGACTACAACTGAGAGTCTATGGAGGGTAACCCTGCATATACAACGGAAATTCAGACACGGGGAGACAGAGTGTTCTCGAAAAGGAAAGAAAAGGAGATGGCACAAAGAGAAGTTCCAGAGAGGGAACGGTCATTGAGAAGCCATAAGAAAGGGACAAATGATGAGTGTTACTTAAATTCTGTTGAAAGGGAGCATTCTGAGAAAGACCACCTAAAAACTAGTAGGAGAAGCCTAAAAATAGGAACATGTTAGAACTCTGAACGGAGAAGGAAAGCTTGACAATCTTATATTAGAGGCAACAGACATGAAACTCGATATACTGGGAGTTGCAGAGGCAAGACTTTTCGATACAGGCTACATTTTTTTTTTTTTTTTTTTTTTTTGCGTACCCCCGCTAATACTCGAGGCGAAATCTCAGGTTATTACTATGTCTAACCTGACATTGATTTTACGTGAGTATCCCTTTTTACTTGTACAGAGACAGGTGTCCCTCGCCATTCAGGCGAATACTCTCCGATTTCGGAGGTACCCATTGCAGCTGGGTCGGCTCAGGAGCCGCCAATCCCTGGTCGACAACACTCCTTCAAATGTTCTCGCCAGGTCTCGAGTTAATCCAGTCCAATTCCCGGTCGACGAAAAATCCTCAAATGCCGTCGCCCGGGTTTGATCCTGAATCACCCGGTCGCCAGAGCGGTGTTGTAACCACTACGCTAGCGCGGCTCCTTACAGGCTACATAAAAAGAGACCAGTACACGCTTATACACTCAGGCGGAGAAAAACATGAAAGAGGGGTAGGAATGTTGATAAAGAAGGAGTTAGAAAAATACGTATGTGGATACTGGACACACAATGACAGAATGATGTTACTAAAAATGAGAGCAAAGCCATTCGACATATCAATCTTACAAACTTATGCACCAACTAAAGATCACAGTGAGGAAGAAATAGAAGAATACTATGAAGAGCTACAACACACACTTAAACCAGTCAAATCTACAGATGTGTTGATAGTAATGGGTGATATGAATGCAAAAGTAGGAAAAGGAAAATACAAGAAAATAGTAGGACAGTATGGATTAGGGACAAGAAATGATAGAGGAGACAGACTTATCCAGTTCTGTGAAGAAAACCAGCTGGTTATATGTAACACCTTTTTTGAACACCACCCAAGGAAATTATACACATGGAAAAGCCCAGGAGATATAACACGAAATCAAATCGACTATATCATGATAAAACATAGATTTAAGAACAGTGTCACAAGTGCAAAGACATATACTGGCGCCGACATAAATTCAGATCACAATCCAGTCGTCATCAAAGTAAATATAAAGCTGAAAAGAGCAGGAAACAGAAGACAGGAGGAACCCCAGATAGAAATGTCAGCGCTGAAACAACCAGATATAAAACAGAAATATTTAATCGACGTCAAAAATAAATATCAACAGTTATTGACAGAAAGCATGGAGCAGTATAGAAGAGAAAACCCAGAAGAAAAAGCAACCGCAAAATGGGAATGCTTAAAAACAAGCATACAATCAGCAAATGCAAATTTACCTAAAAAGGAGTCTAAGAAAAATCAAATTTGGATGACAGATGACATCTTGAATAAAATGACCGAAAGAAAGAAAGCAAAAAACACTCCAGAATATAAAACAATACACAATGACATACGTACTATGTGTAGAGAAGCAAAAGAACGGTGGATAGAAACAAAATGCAAGGAAATAGAAGACTTGGAAGCAAAGCACATGACAAGAGATGTGCATGAAGAAATAAAGAAATTATCAAATCGGTCACGGTTTGCACAAGGAGGAAGCTGTATCAAGAACAAAAATGGTGTAATATTACTTGATGAGAAAGACATATCAAACAGATGGGCAGAATACGTAAAAGAATTATTCGAGGACAACAGAGGTAAAAAACCATCACCAGATTCTAATGAAGGCCCAAACATTCTCAGATCAGAAGTAGAGAATGCCATTCATATGATACAAAAAGGAAAATCAGCAGGCATGGATAACATAAAAATTGAAATGATAGAAGCTCTGGAGAGCTTTGGTATAGATACAATCACAGAAATATGCAACGATGTATACAATACAGGATATATACCACACGACATGAAGACATCAGTTTTTATAACGTTGCACAAAAAACCAAATGCAACAGAATGTTCAGACTTCAGAACAATCAGCCTGATGAGTCATGCAGTTAAGATACTGCTCAAAATCATACAGGAAAGAATAAAAAGTAAAGTAGACAGCGAAATCCAGGAAGAACAGTTTGGTTTTAGACGGAACAGTGGAACAAGAGAGGCAATATTTTGCCTAAGAATATTAGCAGAAAAATATACAGAGGTCCAAAAAAGTATGTATATGTGCTTCATTGACTATAAGAAGGCTTTTGACAGAGTCCATCATGAGAAAATAATTGAATGCCTCGAAGACATAGGTATTGATGGAAAAGATATAAGAATACTCAGTAACCTTTATTGGGAGCAAACTGCCACAGTAAGATCTGGAAGGAATTATTCACCATACATAGACATAAAAAGAGGTGTCAGACAAAGTTGTGTGCTGTCCTTCTGCCTATTTTATTTATACACCGAAAAAATTTTCAAACAGATACAGGAAATACCAGGACTGAACATCAGTGGAAGATCAATAAACAACCTTAGATATGCAGATGATACCGTGTTGTTAGCTGAAAGCGAACAGGAGTTACAAGAACTAGTGAAGCAAGTGAACAGTATAAGTCATGAATATGGACTCGACATTAATACTGAGAAAACAAAAACTATGATAATTAGCAAAACAGACTGTTGCATACATATTTTTGAATGCACGGATTACAAATGTACGATATGTCTATTTAATATGGAAAATATATAGTTGTATTTAATTGGGTACGAAAATGCTTTCTTTTGTAAAGCCAGATAATCCATGTTTGATTCATACGTTTGATTATATGGATAATCTCCCTTGATATTGATCGGGCGTAAGAATACTTATATTTTGGCATTCATCATTTGTCATAGCCAGAAAATAGATTGATCGTTCTTAGAATGTTTATGGCCTGAATTCATATGTATTACATATTATTAGTGCAAGTAGATTCAGTCCTATATTGTATATTTTGTATGGGTAGGCAGGACTATATTCTTTATGCCGCTCTAGCGGAGGTATTGGTTGTCTTGGCGAGTCGTGATGAGTTCCGATATTGCCGGCTATAATGGCTGGTCACGTATTTCCTAGGGCTGGTCCTTTCAAGAGTGAAAAATGATTTATGAAGTGATTTCTTCAGTAGGAGATTGTGTTTCTACAAGATTATAGTGTTAGAGACTCTCCTCATGTACTGCATTATGTTGGATTCGGACTCAAGGTAAATCCAGACCCTTTTGACGATCTCCTTATGGTTAGACCTAGATGAAGCAACGTATTTTCGTGCATCGTTGGTCGTTTAACTAGATATTGTTGTAGATGACAGGTTCCATCAGCGCTTATGTCTTCATGAAGTAACCATCTGACAAAGGGACTGTATGGTAACTCTGGAAAGTTATACTTATTCAAGTTTTGAATCAACTTTGGCTGATGATTATTCTTCTGCTGAGCGAGTGAGCGAAAGCTCAGGGAAGGAGGCCATTTTTTGTATTCCTGTCATCATTATAGATCACTGTCCAGAGAACGGGTCGTGTATCTTACTATTCGGACAGTGGCATGTGTTAAGTGAGGATTTCAGATTGTAGCTACTAGGGTAGTGAGAGCTATATTTAACGTTGCGCATTTTGGTTTTATATGTTATTGGGTTTTCGCGGTTCAGGGTTTTGAACGCAAAGAATATAGGTCACCTAGATTTTAGGATGACGTCTTCACGTTGTTAAGCTACGACGTGACGACCTTGTAATTGTACCCTTTTTTGTATTGATAGCGGTCCGTGACGGACGGGTTTTGGTGGAAGTCTCCCATGATGATGATAATTATATAAAGGAACTTATTATATGGCACTAGGGTCTGCCTATTATTAGTGGATACGATTTTACGTCTCAGTTACTGAAGTGGAATATACTTCAATTGGATAGAATGTATCGGGAGCAAGTTGTTTTGAATAAGTATGCAGAATTCATATTGATCGCCTAAGTCAAATTATTCGTTACCGGATTATGGAATCACGTGTAAATAATCTTGACGGTAGGACGACTACAATAAGGTAAACTCATGAGACGTTTTTGTGGGATGTATTTTCTTGATTGATCATGAACTGTTTTAACTGAACTTGTATGCCGTTAATAAACGTAACCTGTGGACTCTCAACTTAGCGGACTTTGTCAAGTGAAATTACGCTATTGAATATTATCACTGTTGGCCCATGCATTCGTTGTTTACATCTTAGCACGATCTCGCTCTACACTAAGAATAGTCATCACATGACCAGAGCAATGTATTTCAATGATAAACAAGTCTAAAGCAGGAACTTAGCCTCAAAAATATATTTGTTACCGAAGTCAAAATGCTAACCGAAACCTAGAATGAAACCTGAACAAACTACGGTAACAAAAGTTGGCGGCCATAGCGGGGATCGAAAATTTTTTTTCTTATTGAGGCTAAACAAGTGGATTGTGACAAAAGGACAGTTATTTCTAGTATCGCTACGAAATGTTTATAATCATGAATCACTCATGTGACCTACAAACTGTGACGCACTACGCATAACGACCCAAGGGCAACTACGTCATCAAATTATGTGCAAGAGGAACGGCCGAAAACAAGATATTCTACAAGAATGCCTAACGACAAATTAAGAACATTGCTGCATTCGAAACAAAGCCTGTACTCTCAAACATTCAATAGCAACCGCAAGAAAGAATTATCTTCGCCGTTGGCGTATGCTAACACTGTCCGGGGGAAACTATCAAACTTGTAAAGCTAAGTACCCGTTGTGCAATGATAGCAAACTGTGGTCCACTTTCCTTCGTTGGCATATTTCATTCATGTATGTTATATATATATATATATCTATGTAATCTATGTTCGTAATGTTAAGCGGGCATTTGGTTGGCGGCAATCAGGATTGATTGTTATGTCGCCTTGGCAGACCACAAACAATTCTGATGGTTCTCATTAGGGATCATTGAATTTTTTCAATTTACTACGGGATACCCTCTAACATAATTTGAGGAACGTTATGCTCGTTATTGCAAAAATTCGATATTACGTGTTAGGTGTATAGTTCCGTTAAATCTGGTGTAATTCTTTTGTAATAAGTTGCATGTATATTCATTTTCGTCTACTGTTTGTAATCTTTCATGTTTTTCTCAATCTTACTTTCGATTATTTGATAATTGTACATAATTGTCAGTTATAGAGTCCTGTGACGTCATTATTTTCTGTGTTCGTATTTTTTTTGGTACTATGACCTAGATTTTGGTTTAATTCTCATACCACTTCCGTTCTTAATTTAGTTCGTGAAATCATTTTTTTTTATGTCTGCATTCGTCAATTGTGATGTGCTAATGTTTGTGAAACTTTAGTTAATTGTTTCTGTGACATATATTAATTAATTATTGATGTTAAGATAATAATAACTTAATTTTATTATAGAAGAATAAGAATATAATAATAATTGAAGTAATTTGGTTAATTTTAAATTAAAAAGTAATTTGATGGAATGACGGCTAGCATTTGCAGTGATAGTCCAAGCCACTATTATTTGTCCTTGATGACTAGGGCATAATGATGTTACATATTGATATATAACTTTAAAAATATATTTTGTCTTGAATATAACAGACAAATTAGAGATTACTTAGTACACATTACTAAGCATAGTAATACATTGGCTACTGGGTACATAGGTGAATAACTTAATACATTATATTGTTGATTAAAACATAGTGTGGAGTAACTACATAGATTATTGACTTAGGGAGTCACTTATATATTTATCATGCTTACTTTAGAGGATTTTGTGAGGATGGGACAAATGATATGTACTATGGAAGGTATCAGTTTAAAATCATATGCCTTGGGACAGACGGCTATTAGAAATTTAATGGCATTAGGAAATAACATGCCTAGTGATGAGGAATTGGAGACTGAAGTAAAACGTATTGAGGATTTAGAAGAAACTAAAAGGATATTTGAGGAGTATAACATACAACCTGAGTTAGTGAATATAAATAAGGAGATACGAGATGTGGAGAATTCTGACGAGAAAAGGGTTGATATTGAATTAAGTAAGGGTAATACTGCTTTAAATGCAGATTGTACACATATGGGTACATTAGAGGAGAAGAAGTTTGATGAAAACAGTGTTCAGGTTGAGTTAGATAAGGTTGATACTGTGTTAATGACCGATGGTCATACACATATGGCTCAGATTCAGGAGCTGAAATCTGAGGTTTCACGGTTGAAATTGGAAGTTGATAGACAAGAATTAACAAAGCAAGATATGAAGAGTTCTTACACGGTGTTGGAGAATAAAATGAAAAAAATTGTACTCGAGAATCATGAATTTAGACAAATTATCAGTCAACATGAAAAATTAACTAATGACAATTTTGCTAAACTCGATACATTGCTCCTTAAAGAGAATAATAGATATTTTGAACTAGAAAAGAGAATGCAAAAGCAGATTAATGCACTTTCAACAAAGCTGAATGCAGTTAATTCCTTAGTTATTCATGATGAGGAACAATATAAGCAATTCTGTCTAAACAGGGGAATGAAGACGAAGATTGATATAGGAAAAATGGAAAATGCGAGTGTATCATTTGATGACAATAATATGATAGATAGATGTCATACAGATAATGATAACATTTATGATTTGTGTTTTAGACAGGAAAAAAAGTTGGATGCTGTTGGTTCAGCGGATGAAAGATTGACTACATTAGAAGCTTTACTCCTGAAGGAGAAAGATAGATATGCAGAATTGGAAAATGAGACACAACAACAAATTTACGATCTTGCTACGGCAGTGAACACATTTGATTCCTTACTAGCTAGTGAGAAGCAGATAACATTTAACTTAGATAAGTTAAATAAGAAGCAGAGGCAGGAGATTACATTCCTGGCTTCTGAAAATAATAAACTAAGAATGAGGATTGATTGTCTACTAGACGTACTGGCAGGTAAAAAAATATTGATGAACAATAAAGGGAATAATCGTACTTTACGACATGACTCAAGTACGAAAACTGATACTAAGGTATCAATACACCCAGTGGTGATTAGAAGATCATTTCGAGGGAGATATACTTTTCTTCGTCAGGATACTACTGCCAATCCTGAAAATAAATCATGGCGACATGATCAGATTGATACTGATCTCAAGAAAACTGTCGAGGTGGTCAACAGTAAAGATGACTTTGCTAAAAATATAAATAATGTTAGGGTTAACATGAACCTACATAATAAAGTTCATACAAATAAGTCTGTCGGTAAAGTTTTTACTTTGCACAGCCAGGAGATGTCTATGACATGCAAGAACACTCCTACCTTATATACTAACAAGTTTAATCCTAGGTTCTGTCAGGATGATACATCATCCAACAATAATAAGACTATGTATATGAAAAACAGAAAAGTCAATTCTTCTGATAGGACCAGAAATACATATCTTCATTGCTCACAATTTCGTGACAATGAGACTACATATATTGGTAAAGGTGCATATTCTCGCACCATTCTAGTGCGTAATCTGCCACAAGGTACTACATGGCAGGCACTTGGAAATTTCTTCAATTATACAGCAAACGTTAAGTTTGTTCGTCTTCTGCCATCATTCAATGCTCAGAACAGTGAGGCATTGGTTACATTCTGTAACAATAGGGATGCTCGTATGGTTGTCGAGCGTGACAATGGTGTATGTTTTCATCGCCATTCTCTCCATTTACAGATGGTACCTAATTCTGCTTCACGCAGATATTAGCCTATTGACACTTGGTGTTCTCATCTCATTCTTTGATGACTTAGCATATGCAGTCATCGTCTATCTTCTTTCCTAGTAATCTATTTCTACATAGGTGGATTAGTGTGAACTTTTCTTTTATATAATATTTTGTGGTCTTATCTACAATGACACTTAGTCTTTTTGTCTGTATGTTATTTTCACATGCCTAAGTGGGACAGTAATGTTGTTGACTGTTCTACTCATGTTCAGCCAATGCAGCATGAGCCATTGTCCTGTCGTCACTTTGAAGAAGGATATGCCCATGAATAGCACGTGGACTGCTACTTTCAATACAACTTTCATGAAATTGTTAGGAAAAGTTTAACAAAATTTTATCATTTTTCTCCAGGCCACCTATTCTAAGGTTGCCAGATATTTAAAAAATGTTTATACTCCGTACAGATGCGAGCAATTACGGATTGGGAGGTACCCTTTTACAAAAACATGAGGGCGTACTTCACCCTACTCTTTATATATCGAGGAAACTTACTGAGGCCGAACGTAAATATGCAGCGATTGATAAAGAACTTCTGGGCGTCATCTGGGCCATACAGAAGTTACAGAAATTTCTCCTCGGCGCTCCATTCGTAATACAGACTGATGCGAAGGCTGTGGCTTCACTTAAGAAAGCTAACCATAAGAACGCCAAGCTGGCGCGATATTCGATATTACTACAGCCTTACAATTTCACTATTGAGGCCATCCCAGGCCATGAGAATGTTGTCGCTGACGCGTTATCTCGGAATCCAGTGTGACCAAACGATACAGATGAATAAGTCAATGAATTCAAGAGAAACTGAAACTGACTGAACTATATTAGATATACTGCAAGTCAGGAACTGATAATGAACGAACATATCGAGTCAGCCACAAACGAAAATGATGTCTTCAAGTACATTCGAAAACAAAGAATTGACAGTTTTATAGTTCAAATGATGTCTCAAAGAAAGAAGGTCTACGCATGATTTACAATGTTGACATTTCGCTATAGATGATCACTTTACAGTAGCAACGTTGCTGGAATTTTCGCGGACTTTGGTTAGTGTCCTTACATAATACAGAATACGTAAAACATTATTCAAGTAAAAATACAATTCGGAGACAGTGTTCTTTCAAATTTGATGGTGTAACTTATGATAAACGACTTACAAAGATATTTTCAACCACTTTCGTCGGGAATAAGGAGCAAGTATGACTACCTAATTTATGACAGATGGAACTTGCAAAATACGGACAGAGTATTAATTGTGCTTTCAAGGACTTATAATAAAGAAATAAACTGAAATAAAAAGAAAATAACATTTATACATAGCATATCACACACTTTAATAATATGAAATTTTGAATTGTTCCGTTAGCATATTATTAATATATATTATAGTAGATATTATACTTTAACTAGAATAGATTAATCTAATTAATTCTACGTACCTATTCTTTCTTTACACACACAGACGCTAGTCTATTCGATTAGCTTACTAGTACTTTTCTTTTCACACATTCTTCCCTTGTATTAATTTTATTTGTTTCTATTTACCTGTTTTGTGTATATATATTAAGCTATACTTACAGTCTATAATACATTACACACTACATTTAGTTAATCTTAGTTTATTAATTTAGATTATAATATTCACATATATGATTCTTATTTTACACTCTTAATATATTAATTTAGTTAGAGACATAATAATAGATTTCTTAGTAGACACGCTGACAATTGACATCTTTATTTAATTTGACATTTCATTTTTTTTAGTGACTTGAACTAAGTTGACTACAACCTTTGACCATATTATGTGATGCGTAGGCCGATAATCTCGTACATTTTTAGTTTCGGGATGAGAATAATAAATAAAAAAAATCTATGAGATAGATTTTTTTTACCCCGTCGACCAGGGGGATGTTAAGTGAGGATTTCAGATTGTAGCTACTAGGGTAGTGAGAGCTATATTTAACGTTGCGCATTTTGGTTTTATATGTTATTGGGTTTTCGCGGTTCAGGGTTTTGAACGCAAAGAATATAGGTCACCTAGATTTTAGGATGACGTCTTCACGTTGTTAAGCTACGACGTGACGACCTTGTAATTGTACCCTTTTTTGTATTGATAGCGGTCCGTGACGGACGGGTTTTGGTGGAAGTCTCCCATGATGATGATAATTATATAAAGGAACTTATTATATGGCACTAGGGTCTGCCTATTATTAGTGGATACGATTTTACGTCTCAGTTACTGAAGTGGAATATACTTCAATTGGATAGAATGTATCGGGAGCAAGTTGTTTTGAATAAGTATGCAGAATTCATATTGATCGCCTAAGTCAAATTATTCGTTACCGGATTATGGAATCACGTGTAAATAATCTTGACGGTAGGACGACTACAATAAGGTAAACTCATGAGACGTTTTTGTGGGATGTATTTTCTTGATTGATCATGAACTGTTTTAACTGAACTTGTATGCCGTTAATAAATGTAACCTGTGGACTCTCAACTTAGCGGACTTTGTCAAGTGAAATTGCGCTATTGAATATTATCACTGTTGGCCCATGCATTCATTGTTTACATCTTAGCACGATCTCGCTCTACACTAAGAATAGTCATCACATGACCAGAGCAATGTATTTCAATGATAAACAAGTCTAAAGCAGGAACTTAGCCTCAAAAATATATTTGTTACCGAAGTCAAAATGCTAACCGAAACCTAGAATGAAACCTGAACAAACTACGGTAACAGCATGGAGATCTCATTTATATGAAAACCCCTTATCGTGGTTTCACAGTATGATATAAACATTGAATATAAGCAACCTAAGAACTTAGCAAGGGAAAGAAGGTTCGTCCATCGAACTCTTCATTTGTTTACCGATCCGCCTTTACTGACGCGTTCAGTCAGATAGGGGATGCGGCCATAATGTATAACAACATTGAATGCTGTTTTGTACCACCCATTATATTTGAATGTTCCATGACATGGGATCTACTATTCATGCCTGAAGATTGATGTGTCAACATGTACTTATGCTCTATTCGTTCTGTCCCAGTATGTGCGTCTGAATAAACTGTATGAAAAGATTCCAGCAGTCTGCATTGGTGCCTTATAGACATGAGTGAATGAGTGCTTTAGATTGGTCAAGATACGAACATTCCATCATTCGCGTTAATAACACTCTACACTCTCACTCCATATTTACACCATCCTGCGTCGGTTGAATTGACCAAGTTAAGGGCCTGCTCCTCCTGGAGCCTCAGAAGGAAACCAGTTCCTGCATCATTGACTTCCTGCGAGTTTCCGTCCAGTGATGATCAGAGTACACTACACCGATAACACCATTCTTTTTACAGTGGTGAGCCAGATTCCTGGGTCTAGCCTTCGCAGTCTTGTTATTGAGAGTCATTTACAGTTACAAGAACGTTTGTTTGACCACATCAACACCAGTAGGACAGCTATACAGTCGATGTCAGCTTGACCTGTTCTGTTCAAGCGTATACAGTATCTGGGTCAGTACTTGTTGACATTCTTCAGCGTACAGTCAGGGTTACAAAGAAATGATTGTTTGGACTGCTTAAGAAGAATTGCAGTATTGTTGACATTCTTTCACAGGTCAGTGCTTGGTGACATTTTGTGGTACAGACATTGTCTATGTCAAGGAGACATACACAGTTGAATACTTTGAAGGCCATAAACTATTTTGCTGTTACAGTATTGTTGACATAAAGGCGCATAGATTTCATCGGTGGATCTTCTAGTGTGCTTGAAGAAAATTGAACACTGTAATAGTTTAGAAACAAACCTATTATTTAATAAAGTTGCAAGCTATTTTATTAAAAGCTAAGCCCTCTCTGCAACACATCACATTGCCATACTATTTGATAATATTATATGCATTTATGCTATTTATGTTTACATGTTTATATGTATTTATGTTTGTAATTTATTTGTGTGTATATGTCGCGGGCCTGGATGGGAGGAGACTAATATAAGATTTCCCAAGTGACATAGGGCTTATATTACCGTTCTAAAGGGAGCGATTTTCTTTATTGGAAATCTGCTGGCAACATCAGGTGATATTTCTGTTAGTTGTGATGAGGAGTTTTCTTCGTTGTTTTTGTTAATAATTTTCTGTTCTTTAGTTTTGTTTGATTTGTTTGCATTTGTTGGTCTACCCTTTTCTATTTTTGATTTCTATACACAATTTATATTTATACACTGTGGCGTTATTTGTCTTGTTATCTTATTGCAGTTATCATCACAGATTCTGTGATCATTTTCTTTGATTTTTCCTATTTAATTTAATTTGATTTCTGCAAATGTTTTCATATTGTCTTTTCTTGTTTGTCCTTTGTAATGTCTTTAGTTGACATATGATATATGAGGTATAGTTGAATACACTTACATTATAGTACAGACCAGTACTTTATGATCATTGATTACACTAAGAAAGTGTACAAGACCTTTGTAAGGCTTGTCTCCCACAGTCATTGGGATAGAAAATATTATTTTCCACAGGTACTCAAGTAACCATACAAGTTTTTCACTAAGACTAAGTCTATAGTATAGACTTGTCTCCCATTAAAGTGGGATAAGGTAATTTATTTACTTTTTCAGGTTTCTGATTTAATAAGACGAGATGTCTACATTAGATTACTTTATTGCACAAGGGAAATCCCTTGATAAGACTGGTAAAGAGTTAGAAGAATGGAAAACTGCTCAATTTGCTATTGCATTAAAATATGAAGAGAAAAAACAAAAAGATGAGAATAAATGGAAAGCAGAAGTTGAACAAAAGAAGATAGATGCTGAGAATTTCAGATTGCAGATGCAAGCTGAGGAGAGAAAAGCTGCTGCTGAGGAGAGAAAAGCTGCTGCTGAGGAGAGAAAACTTCAAATAGAAGAAAAAAATTAGAAGCTGCTGCTGAGGAGAGAAAAGCTGCTGCTAATGCTGCTGCGGAACAAAAGAAATTGCAGATGCAGGTGGAAGAAAGGAGATTTGAGGCAGAGCAAAAAAGACTAGACAGAGAAGCTGCTGCTGCTGTTGAACAAAAAAGATTAGACAGAGAAGCTGAAGAGAGAAAAGCAATAAGAGAACATGAGTTTGAATTAGAGAAATTGAAATTGACAAGTATGAGTAATGTTAATCAGGCATCTAGTTGTAATAGTAAACCCTTTACTTACAAAGTTAAGGTACCAACATTCAATTCTGCCAATGATGATATAACATTCTGGCTTCAGAGGTTTGAACGTGCTTGTCGGGCTCATAATGTTGATAAATCGCAATATGTTAACCAATTATCTGAGAATCTAACAGGCTATTCTCTCACTAGTCTATGTTTGGTTGAAGAGGCTGACAAGGATAATTATGATGTTATTAGGGCAGCCTTGATTAAGAAGTTTCAGTTACCAGAGGAAGGTTATCGCATGTTGTTTAAAAGAATGGTACCTGAGACGGGGGTTGAATTCTCAGAATTCATTGCGAAAATACGTCTTACATTTCAACGATGGATTGAATTATCCAAAATAGAGAAAACATATGATGCTCTTATGGATTTGTTGCTCAGAGACAAGGTCATGTCTTCTATCAATAAACATTTCCTTGAATTTCTACACGAGCGTAAGCCACAAACACTAAAACAAATGCAAGAATATTGTGACCAATACGTTACGGCACACCCGGACGTAACTCTTAGCAACACTAAGATTAAAGAGGGTATGCCAGTTGCGTCAGCAACTCAATACAATAACAATTACTCACACAAGTTCCAGGGAGCTCAAGATAAATCTCACAAAAAGGTTAATTGGAATGGTTATCAAAATCAAGGTAACCACTCAAATCAAGGTTCTTCTTTGAAGAACTGGAATCGGGCTGATAGTCCTAGATACAGGGGTGCCCATAATTATAGAAATTTCCGCAAAGGGAGTAACTATAGGAACTACCCAAGTTCTTCATGGAAACAACAAAACCAACATTACAGGGATACTCATTATAATGAGTATGATGATTACGATCATGAACATTATGATTCAAACCCAAATAGGGGTTATAAGAGAGGTAATAATAATTACAGAGGCAATTATAACCGAGGTAGATCACAACACAGAAGACAGGGTAAATCTCATTACCAGGCTAACTCTGCACAACAAGAGTTCAATGAAGCCGGTAATCAAAATAATGATAAGAAAGACTCTAATAATGTAGGATGTTCTGCTTTTGATTTTAGTAGAGCATCTCAGTGCTCCCAATGCAAAACGTTATTCGATCCAACCACGGTTTCTACTTTAAGCTGTGGTCATCCTCTTCCTGCTCTTCCTGCGTCAGTCGCGTATGATGGAAGAGGTGCTGTTGTCTTGAATAGAGGTCTAGTAGATGGTACTCCGGTATCAATTCTTTTTGATTCCGGGTGCACAACCATTGGAGTGAGGCAGTCACTCATAGATCCTTCTCGAGCCACTGGCAAAGTAATCAAATGCGTAACATTTGGTGGCACATTGGAGAAGTACTCTACTGCCATTGTCAACATTGCTACTCCTTTTTTTACAGGAGATGTGCACGCATGTCTTCTGCCGAATCCGATCGCTGATCTTATCATCGGTCGCATTCATGGAGTGAGAGAATGCACTCCACAACAAATTTCTGATTGGGAAAATAACAATATGCAAACTGCTAATGCAGCAGTTACTAGGGCTCAAGCTCTTAACATTCTGCAATCTTCGCCTTCTGAAGATAATGATGCGCAGATCCAAGATGATCCCTTGGAAATTTCTCGTGATTCATTTATAATCCTACTCTAAAGAAATTTTTTACTCTAGCAACAAAAGGTGATCCGAATAAGGACACGAATCGTAAATCTTGGATTACGATGAAGAATGGGGTACTTGTACGTATGGTACAAGACTCCGCTAAGTCCATTCATTCTCAAATTCTTGTGCCCAAAAATATGAGAGTTAAAATTTTACAGCACGCTCGTGATTCTCAGTGTGCTGGGCATATGGGTTTTTCCCGTACTAAATCTAGAGTTCTTGCGTCTTTCTTTTGGCCGTTTGTGAACAAGGACATACAGATCTATTGTCGATCCTGTAGGGTATGTCAGGAAGTTAAATCCAAAGGTCCACGCCATGCTGCACCTATTCAGGCTGCAGATATTCCAATTCGACCATTTCAAAAAATGGCGATAGACATCATTGGTCCATTTAAGACAAAGTCTGCTAGAGGATACCAATATATCTTGACGTGTGTTGATATGTGTACACGTTGGCCAGAGGCTATCCCTCTGAAGAGCATAACTACTGCTGATATTGCAGATGCTCTTTGGCTTATATTCTCTCGTCTGGGATTTCCAGGAGAAATATTGTCAGACCATGGTACCCAACTCGTATCGGATACCATGTCTCAAGTGATGTGTACTCTTAAGATAGAAAGATCTCTGAGTAGTATTTATCATCCTATGTCCAATGGCATATTAGAGCGTCTTAATAGAACTCTGAAAAACCTATTAGGTAAGATAACTGAGGATCATCCTCAGGATTGGGACAGGGTTTTACCCGCGGCTCTCTTTGCATACAGAGAGGTCGCCAATGAACATACAGGATTTTCTCCCTTTGAACTTGTCTTTGGCGCGAAACCGCGAGGTCCTATGTCTCTACTTCATGATCTCATAACTGCTGATAATATTGTCGATGACACAAAATCCTCTTATGAATATGTCATTGCACTTAGACACAAGATTATTGAAGCATGCAAATTGGCAACTGCTTCTTCTGAATTTGCGAAACAGAAGGCAAGGCAATTTGCCAATAAGACCAGACGTTTGCGACAACTCTGTCCAGGTGACAAAGTATTGGTCCTGCTACCTTGTAGAGAAAACAGACTCCTTATTTCTTGGAAAGGTCCGTACGATGTAATATCAAAAGTTTCCGATGTCGACTATATTGTCGATACTGATGGGAAGCATAAGACCTTCCACATCAATATGCTCACGGAATTCCACGAACGTCCGGATTATTTACAACCTGTTTTCCAGGCAACGGACGATTCACCAGTCCCACATGGACATTACTCATCACTGTCAGTAATACAGGATGAGGAAACGAGTTTCTCAGATGTGAATCTCCCTTTTCCAATGATTCCGCTTCATTCTAATGAGTCATGGAAAGATGTTGCGATTTCTCCCGAATTATCTCCAGGAGAACAGAAACAAGTTTCTGCTATGTTACAACAATTTCAGGATGTCCTTACTGACATTCCTGGTCGAACTTATGTCATTGAACACGACATTATTCTTACTGACCATAATCCTATAAGGGTCAGACCGTATCCTATCCCGATACATTTTCAAGCACAGGTAGAAAAAGAGTTGGATGAAATGATAGAGTTGGAAATAATTGAACCATCCACATCAGCATATTCTTCACCGATGGTTATCGTGCGAAAAAAAGACAACAACATACGTCTTTGCGTTGATTATCGCAATTTGAACCAAGTGACGAAATTTGATGCTGAACCTATGCCTTTACTTGAAGAGCTACTTACCAGACTATCGAATTCTCATTTCTTTACTAAACTCGATTTGTCTAAGGGATATTGGCAAGTTCCACTATCCGAACACGCCAAACCGTTTACTGCTTTTTCGACACCTAGGGGTCTATTCCAATGGAATTTCATGCCTTTCGGCCTTATGAACGCCCCTGCAACATTCGTACGCATGATGCGTCGAATCCTATCTCATCGCTCAGATGTCATTGCATATCTTGATGACATCTGTCTTTTCAGTGATACTTGGAACGATCACTATAATGGGATAAATGAACTATTGTCTATCTTACGCGAGCATAACCTGACAGCGAAACCATCAAAAGCGTGTATTGGTTTTAGCGAAATATCTTTCTTAGGTCACCGGGTTGGTCATGGTTTCCTAAAAACAGAAGACCATAATACAAGTAAGATACTTAACATTTCTATTCCTAAGACTAAAAAGCAAGTGCGAAGTCTCTTAGGTCTAATACAATTTTATGGACGATTCATTCCGAATCTGTCCTCCATTATGTCACCTCTTTCTTCCTTGCTAATGAAAGGGTCTCCTAATATAGTCCATTGGACTCAAGAATGTCAATCCTCTTTGGATAAGGTTAAAACGATGTGTTCTACTTCACCTATCTTGGTGTTACCTACTAAAGATAAGACATTTATTCTTCGTAGTGACGCTTCATCCACTGGGATTGGAGCGGCACTAATGCAAGAGTACTCTGGAACTCTGCATCCAGTGATGTATATTTCTCGAAAACTTAATGCCGCAGAGAGAAATTACTCGGTCCTAGACTGTGAATTATTGGCTATGGTTTGGTCAATCCTTAAACTTCAAAGATTTCTTCTTGGCGCGCATTTTATTGTGGAGACTGACCAGAAAGCTCTTACTGCTATTCAGACTAAAAATCTGAAGAGCGCGAGATTAACGCGATACGCGATTGCTCTTCAGCCTTTTCATTTTTCGGTGCGAGCTATCCGTGGTTCAGAAAATGTGATGGCGGATATCTTATCGAGATGCCCACATGATTCCACCTAACTGTCAGATCTTGAGATTTCTAACATGTCTGACTTTACTACAGTTTTTCCTATGTTAAAGTATGTACTTATATGTAATATATCATACATTGTCTGTATCACTACTTAGCGGTGCATTGATGTATATTCACCGCAGGTTTTTGATATTTTTTCTTATTTGGTGATCATAATGTTAAAATACCTAAGATGAATTTTTGGATAAACTAGTGTAGAAATTGTGGCATTGCCAGTATTGTAGTATGCGTTGGTGACACCTCTCTGGAAATATTTATACTCAGGGAAAAACTTTCTCTGGTTCCTGAGATATATTCTCACTTGTCGTGCCATATGACGACTTAGCCTTACATTAGGCGTTACATTTGTTTGGAATGCTTATCATCTGCGCATTGTTATTCGTGCGTTGTGAGCCTATTGTATGTTGCTCCTGGATGTATTTCAAAAAAAAAACGTACCATTTTTTTTCCCGGGGGGTGTGGTAATCTTGCATACATATTTTTGAATGCACGGATTACAAATGTACGATATGTCTATTTAATATGGAAAATATATAGTTGTATTTAATTGGGTACGAAAATGCTTTCTTTTGTAAAGCCAGATAATCCATGTTTGATTCATACGTTTGATTATATGGATAATCTCCCTTGATATTGATCGGGCGTAAGAATACTTATATTTTGTCATTCATCATTTGTCATAGCCAGAAAATAGATTGATCGTTCTTAGAATGTTTATGGCCTGAATTCATATGTATTACATATTATTAGTGCAAGTAGATTCAGTCCTATATTGTATATTTTGTATGGGTAGGCAGGACTATATTCTTTATGCCGCTCTAGCGGAGGTATTGGTTGTCTTGGCGAGTCGTGATGAGTTCCGATATTGCCGGCTACAATGGCTGGTCACGTATTTCCTAGGGCTGGTCCTTTCAAGAGTGAAAAATGATTTATGAAGTGATTTCTTCAGTAGGAGATTGTGTTTCTACAAGATTATAGTGTTAGAGACTCTCCTCATGTACTGTATCATGTTGGATTCGGACTCAAGGTAAATCCAGACCCTTTTGACGATCTCCTTATGGTTAGACCTAGATGAAGCAACGTATTTTCGTGCATCGTTGGTCGTTTAACTAGATATTGTTGTAGATGACAGGTTCCATCAGCGCTTATGTCTTCATGAAGTAACCTTCTGACAAAGGGACTGTATGGTAACTCTGGAAAGTTATACTTATTCAAGTTTTGAATCAACTTTGGCTGATGATTATTCTTCTGCTGGGCGAGTGAGCGAAAGCTCAGGGAAGGAGGCCATTTTTTGTATTCCTGTCATCATTATAGATCACTGTCCAGAGAACGGGTCGTGTATCTTACTATTCGGACAGTGGCATGGAGATCTCATTTATATGAAAACCCCTTATCGTGGTTTCACAGTATGATATAAACATTGAACATAAGCAACCTAAGAACTTAGCAAGGGAAAGAAGGTTCGTCCATCGAACTCTTCATTTGTTTACCGATCCGCCTTTACTGACGCGTTCAGTCAGATAGGGGATGCGGCCATAATGTATAACAACATTGAATGCTGTTTTGTACCACCCATTATATTTGAATGTTCCATGACATGGGATCTACTATTCATGCCTGAAAATTGATGTGTCAACATGTACTTATGATCTATTCGTTCTGTCCCAGTATGTGCGTCTGAATAAACTGTATGAAAAGATTCCAGCAGTCTGCATTGGTGCCTTATAGACATGAGTGAATGAGTGCTTTAGATTGGTCAAGATACGAACATTCCATCATTCGCGTTAATAACACTCTACACTCTCACTCCATATTTACACCATCCTGCGTCGGTTGAATTGACCAAGTTAAGGGCCTGCTCCTCCTGGAGCCTCAGAAATAAACCAGTTCCTGCATCATTGACTTCCTGCGAGTTTCCGTCCAGTGATGATCAGAGTACACTACACCCATAATAACACCATTCTTTTTACACAGACGATAAACCCACATTAAAGATAAGCGTAAATGGGGAAATCCTGGAACAAGTCAAGAGCTACGTATATCTCGGTCATATAATAACAGAAGATGGCAGATGTGAAACAGAAATCAAGAAGAGAATAGGAATGGCCAAAGCTACATTCAACAACATGAAACATATACTGACATCCAAACAGTTATCTCACAAATTAAAACTGAGAATCATAAAGTGTTATATATATTCTGCATTTCTGTATGGTGCAGAAACATGGACGATGAATAAGCATTTGGAAGAAAGAAATGAGGCTCTTGAAATGTGGATATATAGAAGAATGGGGCGTATCTCATGGAAAGAGATGAAAACAAATAAGGAGGTCCTAGAAAATCTAGGTATGAAAAGAGAACTAATGAGGGAGGTCAAAGTTCGACAGCTAAAATACTTTGACCACATAAAATGGCATAACACCTTGCAGAAGACCATAACAGAAGGGAGAGTTGAAGGCAAACGTGCAAGGGGAAGACAGCGCTATAAGTGGGAAGACAACATCAAGAGATGGACAGGAAAGAGTCTATCAGAGTGCACCATCAAGACAAGAGACAGAAGACGTTGGAGATCCATTACAGCCAACCTTCGTTGTGGAGATGGCAACTGATGATGATGATGATGAAGAAAGGGACAAAGAAGAAAAAGAGAAGTGAGAAGGCACAGGAACATGATACAGATATGGAGTACTAAAGAAACAGTGACAAAAGAGGAAATATGGAGAAACCATGAAACAAAGTGATAAGGAGTGGACGGAAAAATAGAGTAACGAGAAATAGACATAAGTGGAAAAGGAAGTCAAGTGACAGGTCAGCAGCAGAAAAACACGCAAGTAGGTAAAAACGACAAAATGGTTTAAGATGGGTAGACCTAAGAAGTTTCAAATATTTCCGCGCAGGAGACTATGGACAGAGGTTTAAAAAAAGGGTGTACAGGAAGATGGCAATTCAGTGTTGCCATGATAGTAAATGGCTCATGCCATCATGAATTATGTATATACACAGACACGACAGACGACATGTTTGGGCTTTATATGAGAAGAAAAAGGCTAAACAATTCACACCAGGTGTGTGGTGGCAGAAAAGAATACAATATGATGAATTTACATGTATGACAATAGGAGTGACTGGATGAGTAAAAGGAAATAAACTTTGTATGGATATGTACAGAGTTGGTAGAATGCGAGTGAGAGAGACAAGGGTTAAGAACAGTCATAAATGTGAGAAGGAAAGGTCACTTAAGAAAAGTGACGGGATAAGAGTAATTCCTCAGTTTTGTTATGATAATATGTTGTAACATAAGAAAATAATGACATATTAAGTGATATGAAAAAAAAAATGAAGACCACTAAGGAAGTGGAATGTATTACATGTCAAAAGTATGTATCTGAAATCATGTAATATGAGCAGATAGGATTTGGTAATGTGCTGAGCTAGGGTTGTAACAGCACATTGCTAAGGATATGTTTGTTTTGTTTTGATACATAAAGTACAATAATGGTTGGTACAGTCATTAAAATAAATTTTTTATCCTACTGATAAATAATTTATTTTTAGGGGAGATAAGGAGATATATGTGGCAGATGGAGACCGACTAACAGTCAAATGGAATGAATAAGGAGAATTGGAAGGTTCAGATATAGGGTACAAAAAAGGGGATGCGCGAACAATAATGCGCATGAAAGGGGTGAACGATAATCCAGTGAAGCACGCTTTTCTCAGCAGCAGTCGAGAGGTGTGGGTAGTGTGCAGATGGAACGTACGCTAGTAGCCATGTTGAAGGCAGTACTCAAGAAGTTTAGGTGATGAATATTTCACGGACAAGAAGTAATTTGGGTAATGATTAACCCGAAATATTGAATAGTGAGAATTCTTGTCTAGAAGGAGAAACGGTGTGAGTTAGATTTTATTCAGAAAGGGAAAAGGTACGTAGAGTGAATTCTGATACATACATAGACAGTAGTCTTATTCTTCAATGATGAAAGGGAAAAGAACAACCCCGGAGAGGTCCGGTCTACCAATAGATAACCTGAACACCGAGAGGATATATATAACAATAATCTAAGAAATTGTAAGGAAGAAAGAACAGAAATAGAGACTATAGCACCTGAGTGATCATCTATGGTTAAAGATCAGAAGGTGTAGATTCGATACTGAACGAGAAAGAGAGTGAGGGAAGGAATAAATATTGAGAAAGAACACACATTGTATATTCTGTGATGGACCAGATGTGGAGGTCAGAGCAGACAGCAATGATCCTCTCATATGTAAATAAATAGTATTTCAATTATTATGGCGCTATCTCATCGCTTACTGGGTGTGTGTGACTGTTATAATTATACATCATATCATTGCTAGCTAAAGAGGAAAAGAACCTGGGCAAGCAGGTGGCCATACATTAGAACATTGATACAGCGACCCCCGCTGCCACAATATATACAAATAACAAATTTAATAATCATTTATGTTTACCAGTTTAAAATGAATAATTCTTTTAAAAAAAGTACTCATCACAGGGTGATGTTATGGTCTCCGAAAAATTGACAGTTTACTTGGCAGCTTTTAAATTTTACTTAGCTGCCAAAAGTTTGATGGTTCTGCTCCCGCTGATGTTTGGTTCTTTGGAGATAGATGACTGGTTCATTCCTGCCTCTGGCCAAGTCTGAAAGTTGTGGTACGTTCCGTTGTGGCGTGATTTTTCTCTTGTTAATTGAAGCAGGGAGAAGTAATGAAAATATGAGCGAATGAGCGATCGTGCTATGTTGTCGAATGGTTTGGGTGGTCAAGAAGATGATTAATATTCATTTGCCTCAAACGCCTGGTTAGGGTCCACAATTATCGACATCTTTATTTGGTTCAAACGAATCCACAATTCAGTGTACATGGTATCTTATTAATACATGCATAACAATGCGTCTCCTACTGTCCTTTACATATCGTCACATGCTCTGGCCTATATCTGAAGATGTCGGCATCCAAACCATCCAAGTAGTGATAACCAAAAGTATGGAGATTAAAATTACGTTTGATAGCTCCCGAAAAAACAGAGACTCCTCTGATAAATTATTCCTGGACTAGTATACTTGCATCCAACATCAATGAATTACTTGTGGCGGCCTTCGTACACAAAAAGCCACGTAGGAGATTACCATAAAAATCTTTTCGCATTGGGAGCGAAATATATCACGTCTTACTTTGACGGAATCAGATAACGAAAGGTCAAGATCGACCGTTTGAATCAATTAGCGCGGCACATCATTACGTCATCATACCTAGAGACGCCAACCTACTATCGCATTCATTTATAATTAACAATAGTGCAAAACATATCATGTTGACTCCAGATAGTAATGTTACCTCCCCCCGTGTGCTATCAATTATATTGATTTTTTCGACAATATCAATAAAAATTTTCATCGCATTTAACATAAAAAGAATCGCGAAAAATTAAAAACAATTCGATATACGGCCAAAGATGTTTACAATATACAATAAACAGTGTCTGAGGCCGTTGTCATAAATAAACATGGTATGTCATACAAATAAGAACATATATACTAAGTATTAAATTAAGTAACGAAATATAATCGTCGACAATCAATATAATATATAATTATTTACTAAGTTAACATATGACTTATGTATTAATGATTAAACGAAATTGTATTTTAAATAAATAGTGGTGCAGTAATGAAATAAAGAGTGTAGATGTTTGTAAAAGAAATGTGAAGTAAGTAATGTCACGTAATATCATGACAAATGTGAATAACAATTAGTGTGGAGACAAATATAAAAGAAAGGAAGAAAACAGATTAGTAATAGTATATATATGCAAAAGAAGGGAAGAAAGTATGGGTATTATGCCCTAAAGAAAATTAAACAAGAGTTATTTCCCTTACACTATTAATAAAATTTCCTAAAAAAGTGAGATCTATTTGTAAAGAAATAAAATCAGGAGAAATATTAATTAATTGTAACGCCTAAATATACTAAGAAAATTAAGTAAGAAAATACTGAAGTTCTAATAAGTAAGTCCTAAACTCCATCAAAGAATGTAATGTTGCAGTTACTTGTATCAAACTATTGTCTACCAATACGTAATTCCAAGAAGAAATCCTCCGTAAAGTGAAGATCAGCACGAAGTGCAATCACCAATCGTACAATGTTATTTCTTTTTTTCTCGACTGTTAATATAGTACATGTATTTGAAATCGTTCCGAGTGTTTCTTCGGCTTCGACGAATCTTGATATGTGAATAGAATCCATTGAAGGTATACTTGTAGGGCAGTTTAATCAATGTTCGATAAACAAGTGCAGGTAGATTGCACTAAAATCAGGTGGTAGACCTTCATGGAAGCAATGCATTGTTTATTTCTGTTCAAATCAAATACTAATGTAGGGTACCAACGTGAGTTGAGAAGAATTGATATAGTCTGGTTCACTTTCTCATAAGCCGACACGTAGTATACAATCGACAGCTAGTAGAGTACCAGTATATAGTAGGTACAAAAGTGGAATTCATCAAAGTAAATGTAGAGCTTGTATTCTATCAAGTTTAATGTTTCTATGCATCGTCGTAAAATTCTGGCAAGCAATTCGAAGTAAGAATGTACATGTTCTTGTAACTCATGACCTGACGATGTTATATTGCACTTGTGCAAATTTCCTTTCACAGTAGATACTGACTGTGAATCAGGTATTCCGAAACGTCCAAATGTCGCTGGACATGAAATTGATTCGTGATCACTACCATATTCTGTCTTTGTCAAGCAAAGTTCAGAAACACACGTCTGAAAGAAATGCTATGTTCTATTGGGCGAAAAAGAATCGATCATCGTATGTAGGTAGATTCTTTGAAGTGTTCAATAAAATGTTCATCGAAAAACTGTTAGAACGTCATGTAAAGTATGAAACTTGCATTGTTTCTGGTTTGAGATGAGATTGACCTGCATGACTCAAGGTGAAGTAAATTTGATAGGAACTTGTCATCAATCCTTTGTTATTTGATTGCGTAATATTTAGTTTTCGAGTATTGATGACGGGTTTCTTGATAACGAGTCCGCAACCACATTGTCTGATCCCGGAATTGGTTGAATTTGAAAATCAAATGGTTGAAGCAAGATGGAAAAACGAGCCAATTTTGGATTCTTATGATTCGCTTTCCTGAGAGAAGCAACTGCTTTCTGGTCCGTTTGAATTATGAAGGGAGCTCCAAGCAGGTATCTCTCCAATTTCTGTATAGCCCAAACAACACCAAGAAGTTCTTTGTCGATAACAGAGTATTTTCTTTCCGTTTCAGACAGTTTTCATGAGATATACAACGTCGGATGTAAAATTCCATTATGTTCTTGCAGCAGACTGGCCCCCAAGCCGAAATTGCTCGCATCTGTTCGGAGAATATATATTTTGGCAATATCAGGTTGCCTCAGAATAGGAGGTTTAGAAAAAACATGTAAAATTTTGTTAAAAGCTAGCTGACAATTTTCCGACCAAGTTATCTTCATAGGCATTCCCTTGCGCAATAGGGACGATAATACAGAAGTAATACTGGACACATGTGGAATAAATCTGCTGTAATACTGGACCAATCCTAGCAAACTGCGCACTTGTTTCTTTGTAGTCGGAATTTCTAAGTTAAGGATCTTAGATACATTTTGAGGTATAGTTTGAACCCTACCAGAACCAATAGAATGTCCAAGAAAAGTGATTTCTTTAAAAGCAATCTGGACTTTAGTAGGTCTTGCAGTCAGGTGATGTACTCGTAGAGTATCTAACAAAGAACTAAGTCCCACAAAATGTTCTTGAAAAGACGAACTAAATAAGCAGATATCGTCGATATAAGTAATGATATCATCTCTATCAGATAAGATTGTTCGCATCATGCGAATGAAAGTAGCAGGTACAGGTAAAGACATGTGAATGTCAGGGGGAGAAGATTCTTCCTCCTGAATCACTGAAAGACTAGAAACACTAAGAAATGATGACTGAACTTGCGGAGTCATCAACTTATGAGACATAAAATGACAAGTCTGGCCGTCGATGGAATGAACTATCACTGCAGAATGATCACTGTCATGAGCATAAGACATCGCATGAACAGCAAAAAAAGAACAAAATAATCAACAACATTCTATAAAGAAAATGTTGGTGATTATAACGAGACAGGTTCCCAATGATATCGGTGCATGTAATAACAAATGACCAGAGCATCGTAGTGAACAAAGGCCATAATGATAAGGACACGAGAAGATTTTTGTGTAAGGTTGTAGTTTCAACTGATGCGTACTTATGTAAATGTACATCATAAGATGTAGGTGCAACATTGTCAACATCAGTGACAACGTCTGTACATGTAGAGTTACAGTCCTTATCAACGGGAATATCAAGTATGATATCGCCGTGATCATCATTATGAGGAGTAACCTCATCGTCCTCCAAAATGGTACAGAGACCAAAACTGGAACACACATTTCCATATGGATGGGAATTGCGGGCATGTAACTGAGCCCTAGCATTGTCTGAGTATATAGTGAATCTGTGTCCACGTTCCCACAGTTCAATCTATTCTGGCAAACGATCCTTGCTCCCATGTATATGACCCACTGTCAAATCAGCAATTGGATTGTTTAAAAGACATACTGTAACGTTTCCTGAAGAGAAAGGTGTGTTAATATAAACAATAGCGGTGGGGTAGAATTCAATCGTTTTACCGAACGTAATGCACTTGACGCTTTTTCCAATAGAGCAGGAAGGTGGTACAAGTGACTGTCTAATCCCTATTGTTGTTGATCCAGAATCCCTGAGTACAGATACTTCAGTCCCATTCACAAACCTTCTGTTAAACACCAGTGTACCGGTGCCGTCATGGGCCGACACACTAACAGCTGGGAGAGAATGTCAGCATCTCAGAACTGTATTACTGTCTTTCTGAAACAAAGTTAGACATTCCTGGCAACGAGAAGCAACATTGAAATCAATTGAACAACACGCTGCTGAATGAATCTGGTTATTCAATCCCTCACTACCTACAGGTGCACCATTGGTAAGTGCCACCCCTGCACTATGTTCAGATCTCGATGATCCACGTGAATAAGATCGTTGCCTTTGGCGAGCAGTAGAATTGCCCTGATGTCTACCATTTTGGCTATTATCTATGTTTCTATAATATTGATTATAATTATTACCCCTGTGATTATTCTGAGAATTAAAATTATTCTGGTTCCTCCAGTTTGACCCTTGTTGAAAATTGTTGTTATTGAAATTATTGTTATACCTATTTTGAGGTGACTGGTTCCTAAATTTTGGTCTACCTCTATTGAAGTTATCATTTCTGTTGAAATTGCTATTTCTGCCATATTGATTATCAGTATTTTTCCTAGTCATAAAGTTTCTATCTAGGCTCTGAGATCCATTTCTGTTATTATTATTCCAAGTTGTGGCATAAGCAACCGGAAGAACATCTTTTATTTGATTGTTAGCAATGCATGTACCAGGATGTGCAGTGCAAAATTGAGTTGATATTTCCTCTAGAGCAGATAGTGTTGGTGGTTTACGTTCCTGTAAGAACGACCAGCATGGCTTGTTCACAGAAGATAATACCTTATCTCTTAGTACAGCGGTTCCCAACCTTTTTTCACTTGCGTACCCCTTGGCAGATCATTTCTATAAATTGTACCCTTAATATTAGCAAAATATTTGAAATAAATATAGTTGCTGTTATTCAAAATTTATAGATTATAACCAGAAATAAAGGGGCCAACCACGGGATTAAAAAACAATGTAATAAAAAGGTGAACACAGAGTGCATATATTTTTCATTAAAAAAATCAGAAGTTACAATAAAAATTAACACATTTAATTTATTAATAATAATAATAAAAACGTTGTTATTGTTAAAAGTTGAAATCACTTTTTATAACACACATGTCACGTGACCATGACAAATGTTCAGTGCGATCTTTGAGCTTGTTTTGAGGCACATAGTTTTTTGAAATCAGGTTCAAGTGATGTAAGATACAGTCTCAATTCTGGACCTGCATTCAGTTTACTACGGTATTTATTTTTTATAAGGGTATAAGAAAAAGCCCTCTCCACCAGCTCAGTATTTGTAAATGGCAACAGAAACTTAAGCGCCTTGTCGGTCAGCTGTTCATATTCTCTGCTGATGTCTCCCCAAAAGTTAATAAGGAATTTTCCTTTGAATTTAGCTATTAAAGTAGTATCAGCCGAAAGTTCAATCAACTTCTCTTTTTCGTTGATTGATAATGTGGCTGCTTGGAAATATTCTTCTTCAAAGGGATTTACAATCCAGTAGTTCTCTTTTCCAGGTTTCGGAAAGTATTTCTCGAAAGATGATTTTAGCCCTTTCAAGTGTTCAATTATTTATTCGCTCATTTCCTGGGAGAGGTGCAGCTCGTTCTCAGATAGGAAATTGTGCAGAGTTTCAAATACCTCAGGCTGGCCTTTTTCAATACGCGACCTCCAAAAATCTAATTTTTTAATCATAGATTCAATTTTGTCTGAAACATTGAAGATCGTTACCGAGCTATTCTGAAGTGCCAAATTTAGTTTGTTTATTTGTAGGAAAATATCCGATAAGTATGCAAGACTCTGAAGCCAATCACAGTCGTGTAACTTTGAAGTAAGTTGGAAAGGATGGTCTTCAACATAAAGTTGGACTTCATGTCTAAGTTCGAACAGCCGGGTAAGGACTTTACCACGAGAGAGCCACCTTACTTGTGTATGAAGAAGCATGGTAGAATGAAGACTATTCATCTCTTCACACAGTGCTTTGAAAAGCCTCGAGTTTGTGTACTTTGACTTTATAAAATTAACCACTTTCACAGCTTCATCAAGAACGACTTTTAATTCCCCAGGGAGGCGGTTAGATGCAAGACTTTGCCTGTGGATGCAGCAGTGGCTCCAGGTTATATTGGGGGCTACCTTCGTGACACGAGCGCGAAGACCGGAGTAGCAGCCTGACATAGACTTGGCTCCGTCAGTGCATAGTCCACAACAATTAGACCAATTAATGTCCTTTTCTTTGAAATAAGAATCAATAGCATGAAATTTATCCTCACCTCTTGTAAGCCCTGATAGAGGATGACAAAGCAAAAGGTTTTCTTCAACTTCATTGCTTTTCAAATACCTCACAATAACAAGCAAAACAGCGAAATTAGCAATATCTGTGCTTTCGTCAACTTGAATAGCAAAGAATTTACTATTTTTAATTCTACTTATTATTGTCGCTTCAACATCGTCAGACATATCCTGCATTCTTCGAGAAATTTTAATGTTCGAAAGAGGGATAGCGTTCATTTTGCGAACATGTTCCTCTCCGTGCATGCACAGAACGGCATCTTTTATACAAGGAGAAATTAAATTCTCAGCTATAGTATGATTTTTACCACATTTAGCAATACGATAACTAATACGGTAGGAGGCTTCAACCGCATTTTCGTTATCTTTGTTAGCTGACGACAAGTACGATGTCTCATTCTGTTGTTTCGATAGGCGCTGAAAAAAATTGCTTTCCTTGTTTTCATAACTGGGGTGTTTTGTTTGTAAATGCCGCAAGAGTAACGAAGGTTTCATGCTACCATTGGATAATACTTCCCGACACACTACACAGTGGGGCTTAGCACAGTCCTCATCTCCTATAAACGAAAACCCATACTTCATGTATTCGTCACTGTATTTTCTCTTTTTAGCTCTATGTAAAACTGAAGATCGTGTCTTTTCACTATCCTGCACCAAAGTCTTAGGCGTGTCCTGAGAAGTACTTGGCGCTTGATCACATTCCACATTATGTTTCAGCTTTTTTACTGTGCCGGTTTTCAACCACTGATCCATATCTGATAATACACGAATTGAACAATTAATCACTTTAAGTTAAGTTAAAACAATGACAAAAACTACTGTATATAGAAACACTGTCTCACTGTCTCACGTTTGTAAAATTTGGGTCAAGAATCGACAATATTACTTCCGGGACATTAGACGTTCATAGATAGTGTGGAAGATCAAACAAGTCATATTTTTGATGAAATATTCAACGGCACAACTATAATCCCATAGTCATCATAATGAAGACTATTGTGTAAAAATATTGAATTGTGGTCACACGAAACGCCATAGATTTTCACACACGCCAGTCCAAGCAGACAGCACGCCAGTGGCACGCAAGAAAAACGGCGGAGATTGTCTCACACAGTTCATGTTGTATAGTATAGCGTTGAATTAATTTCACAACTTTTGACTTGTCGTTTACACTGTTGACATATGTATCTTTTTTCCGCCATTACTCAAATTTTTCGCGTACCCCTGAACGTCCTGTCGCGTACCCCCAGGGTATTCTGTGTGCACTAGGTTAATTTTTTTAAATGTCCAAAAACTGGGTCACTTTAACCCGCACGTGAAAATTGCCATTGTTGCTGCAAAAACTCGTGGTTTTTGCAACACGCCCCACTAGTTCAAAAGGTGAAAAAGTGAGTTGAATTTCTTTTTGTTAGTAAGTCACACATTATTAAAAAACACTTGACTGATTTTTTCCACGGATGGAATCAACTTTATTTTGTAATAAATTGTTTACACCTGGTTGCATTTAATTGGTCCATAGGGGAGTTTTTCTTGGTGGCCCTTAACTTTTGTCCAGTAGTATATATAACGTCTTGCTTTGACGGAATCAGATAACGAAAGGTCAAGATCGACCGTTTGAATCAATTAGCGCGGCACCTCATTACGTCATCATACCTAGAGACGCCAACCTACTATCGAGATCATTTATAATTAACAATAGTGCAAAACATATCATGTTGACTCCACATAGAAATGCTACCGCGTAGATTAAACTGCTAACAGGCTAAGTGAGGCCAACATGTAAAAATACATAATAATCTTCTTTAACAGTCTGTAATATGTCCGCAGACTGATAATTTATCTCCCTGTCTTTGTGCAAACACCGACCCTCGTTTAACCATCTGGGCTGTGACTCTTTACGACAGTAATTAGTGAATCACAATAGCCATATCAGCGCTAAATAAACTTGCTGGGCGTACGTCGCGTTAATCCGTCTCGCCCAATGTTTGGTATACGAGAATTTTACCAACATGACTGTCGGTCAATATCGCATCACATGTCTACTCTCTCAGCAGGGATGGTCAGGTAAACAGACAAGACGAATTATTACGGAGAAGAAGTGCAAACAATGACTTTAAAATAAAAATACTGCCAGAGAGGAAAAGAGAGCGAACCCAATTATGTGATACACTCTACGGTACTTATCTTTTTCTAGTCATCAGTTCCAAATTAGTGATCTTGTCATTGTGCTTCAGAACTTCTACTCTACGGCACTTATCTGTTTTTTGTCACCAGTTCGACATTAGTAATCGTGTCCTACCACTTCTACTCTAGGGCACTTATCTGGGTCTTGTCATCAGTTCCACATTAGTAATAGTGTCCTACCATTTCTACTCTAGGGCACTTATCTGGGTCTTGTCATCAGTTCCACATTAGTAATCGTGTCATACCACTTTAGTCCTTCTACTCTACGGCACTTATCTGGGTCTTGTCATCAGTTCCACATTAGTAATCGTGTCATACCACTTTAGTCCTTCTACTCTACGGCACTTATCTGGGTCTTGTCATCAGTCCAACATTAGTAATCGTGTCATACCACTTTAGTCCTTCTACTCTACGGCACTTATCTGGGTCTTGTCATCAGTCCAACATTAGTAATCGTGTCATACCACTTTAGTCCTTCTACTCTACGGCACTTATCTGGGTCTTGTCATCAGTTCCACATTAGTAATCGTGTCATACCACTTTAGTCCTTCTACTCTACGGCACTTATCTGGGTCTTGTCATCAGTTCCACATTAGTAATCGTGTCATATCACATCAACCCTTCTATTCTACAAAAGCACCCATTTATGAAAACCTGCAGTTTTTTGGTTGTTGTCTTTGTTGTTCTCCATGTTTTAGAGCCATGTAATAGGACTGAGTTGGAATTTGAATGGAAGATTCTGATGTTTGTGCTGGACTTAATTTCTTTATTTCTGTTCTCTCCATATATTTTCCACTGCAATGAAAGTTTCTCTAGCCTTATTATTGTTATTTTGAAAATCTTTTCTGTCCCTCCAACAGTGTCAATATTGCTGGCAAGATATGTGTATGTGTATGTGTATGTGTATGATTCGACATCTGCAGTGATGTTTTTTTTTTCAATTGCAGTTTTTACGTTTTCTGCATCTATTCAAATTATCTTTGTATTCTCCCTGTGTATTTTGAGACCCATCTTCTGTGATGTTTCGTCCTGTACTTTCTTATATATATTGTCCATTCATCAAAATGACCCAACACGCGGCTCCACTGAGGTTATTTTTATTAGCAATTCGGGAATTGCCGATTGTGGCAAACCAACCTGACCTTTCTTATTCATAACTTTCTTAGACAGAGAAATCACAAAATGTTTTGTTTCAATGGATAAAGTAACAGCAGTCAGTAAATATAATACTAAAAAATAGAGACTATTACTTTTCATTATTATCGACAGTGAATGATACCATTATTTGAAAAAAAAAAAACGATTGTGACTGTAAACAGTTTTAGATAAAGAATGAGCCTACTTATGATTCGACTAAAAAGCTACACTTAGGGACTTGAGACTCGAATCGGACGACGGGAAAAACGTGAAGACAACTTTGATGTATAAAGTGATGTCAGTCGAGAGAAAGGAATTAGGGGGCATAATCTATCTCATAAAAGAGGTAAGGGTTATTAGAATCAAACAGAAAGTGAGAAAAGTGTTACGTCTTGTTATGGAGATCCAAAATTTGCTGCATCAGAACGAAGACTATAAGACAGGTAAACTAGATCAGACCTGTTCTCTTGTGCGGAGCAGAAATATGGACAACAGAAGACAATTTTAAAAGCGTTAAACTTTAGAGATGTTACCGCCGCATGTTCACAACAATATTTAGTAGTAATGGGATGCACTAGAGTAAGAAATACATACGAACGGAAACACTATGCATCCTGCAATATGTAATGGCGTATCTATGCATTTTTGGGGGTGAGCTATTCGGGTGGTATTATTCGGATAATACGGTGTAAATGGAGTTGAGCATATCGTTTGAAAGATGAACAAACATCCTTCAAAACAAATATGTAACTTCCTGTTTATAAGCGTAACACAACATAAAATAAAAATTCTGAGCCACCCAGCACAAATTATGAAAAAATTATGGGTTATGGGTAGAGTTGAATCCTGGAAACGCATTCCCCACCCGTAAACACGCCATATAAATGTGCTATTTTGTACTATGACTCTATGTTGAAGATAGTAACTCCACAATATATGCACATAATTCTAGACTGGTAAAACTAAAACGCTAATCAGATTATTCTAGATCGGAGGACATTAAAGCTCTACTCATTATTCTAGAATAGTACACCCCAGCGCTCTTCATAAACGTGAAAAGACATAACTTATGTTTTTGAAGTGGATAGAAGTTCCATCCTAAAGTTTTCCTGTCGATCCATCAATCACAAGCAATTTCAGCTGTCTCGTTTAGGGCTAATTTGGCAAACAATCACGCGCAAAGCCCTGCAGTAACTCGTTCAGGTCAGATTCCAACCAATCATTTAGCATTTGATGGCTATTGCTAAAACACATGTGCACACGTAGCTTTTTCCCTCTTTCTCGTTTAACCCTCCTCTCTTGTCTTCCGCGTTAATATATCTAATAAAAACATCAGACTTGGAAAAACGGCTATAGCAGTAACAACCCGGTCTAGCGTTAAATGCTTTTTCCGTGGTTCTCAGTTCCACAGTGCCGCTGGAAACTTCAAGGGGAACCCCGAAGAGCTGATTATGATAGAGGTTGAAAGAACAAGGTGAAAAATGTGTTTCCAAGAGCGAGTGTCTTCTGTTGGAACTCGCACTCCTGGAGTAACATGAAAGAACATGACTTTGCTACAGCCGAAGGTTTCTAACCTCTGTTTCCTGTTTCTGAGATGTGTGTTTTCCCAGATTATATAAATTTATATATATCGATGTCTTTGGATCATAGACTTCATCCGTTCATCTTATCAGTTGATTTCTTTGAACAAGGATGCCCATATAAGGCATTCATACATTGCACCACTTCAGTTTCCGCGTATATATCAAAAGTTAACTGTAATGACTCGCCAACAATTTGCATCGAAGACTACCTGTTGCTTTGGGGCCACCAGAAAGTTGCTGTGTATGAATATTGTATGCTACATATATGCAATTATTTGTCTTCACATCATCATCATATTTGCACTTGAGCTTCCGAAGGAGCATTGAGTTTTAAGAAACTCATGCCAAGTTCTCCTATCCCGTTCTATCACTTTCAGGACTTTATATGTCTTTCTCATCTCTTGCATTTCTGTCTCATGTTCTCTTGTCCAAGTGTTTTCCGGTCTCCGTTTCTTTTCCTGCTGTGACGTGTACTGGAAATAGAGCCTACAGTAATCTGACAGCGTATTGTAACCTCATAGCTGCTCTATGATTTGCTAGCTAAAAAACATGCATTATATTGCCTGTCTACTTTGGCAGCTCACCTTTTTGTCCCACCCTCTTTTCTTTAAACACTTGCTAACACAGTGTTTACAATTTTAGTGACCTATAAGTCATAACAGGAAGCAAATCAGGATTTTTTTTCTTCGTTCTACTCACGCGAGCTCATCTGTAATCATAATACCTGACAGACAGACAGCACGTGAGAGAGCGACGGCACAGACCCTTTGTAGTTTTACTCAGGGAAAGTCTAGAACTCCCCGGTGCTCTTTGATCTCGAGACGCGGGAATTCCGATATATATATATAAATATATATATATATATATATATATATATATATATATATATATATATATATATATATATATATATATATATATATATATATATATATATATATATATAACTTTAAGGCGATCTTTGCCCTCTCAGGGCTGTGTGTGGTCCCGGTCGCCGGGTCCTCCCAGCGCGGTAGAGGCAGTGGGTGAGAGCTGTGCCTGTGCCAGACTGCCCTTTTTCGAGGACCTTCGGTCCCGAATGGATTATGGCTGGACGGGCGTCTGGGAGGCGTGGCGAGGTGGTTTTGTGGCGCCAGGAGTAGAGTACACGTGAGGGCAAGTTCGGGGCACAGCTGATTGATCTACCGCTTGCTTGTCACATTGATCACAGAAACAACAATTAAAAGTCTGTTGTACCAATATACGCCTTTAGGTGTGACGGAACAACGGACGATTTCTTGTTGCCCTAATGACGCCGCAAGGTGTTATGGCCGAAGACTGCTTAGTCGGTCGGCGGTCGAAGGAATAATAATAATAATAATTATATATATATATATATATATATATATATATATATATATATATATATATATATATATATATATATATATATATATCTATCTATCTATCTATCTATCTATCTATCTATATCTATCTATCTATATATCTATCTATATCTATCTATATCTATCTATATATCTATATATCTATATATCTATATATATCTATATATCTATATATATCTATATATATCTATATATCTATATATATCTATATATATCTATATATATCTATATATCTATATATCTATATATCTATATATCTATATATCTATATATCTATATATCTATATATCTATATATCTATATCTGTTTTCTTAACCCCGCCATCAGAAGTCAGTCAGAATTTGAATAGTCTAGCGCGCAGTCCGAGAACCATTTTTCTTATTGGAAGTGTTTATAAGTGATTCGTGGAGATTTTCGTTCTGAATTTTCTGGTAAGAGGAAAATAGTGCTAAGGATTTAAAAGTTGTGATCGCATTTAAACACTTATACTTCTCTTAGATTTTTCTCGCTAGTAAGTCCTATTAAATAAAATAACGCGTAGCAATTTTCATACCAGATATTCAATTAAAATGTTAGTCCACCACCCGGCCGCTAACTCACTAAGACGAAACGGTAATTATGTTTACAGTGTAGATGGACGCGACACTTAAACCCGACTGTTAAGCAGACCGGACCTTATAGGCGTTAGGCGACTGATAGCGGGAGTATAGAATACATGTTTATATTTCATTTGTAATTTGTTATTATAGCGTCTATTATTTTTAAATGCCATACGACAAACGAACAGACACCGACAATTTAATAGCTATTTAATGACAGGCGATTATTGTTGCAGGTGGTGCGTATGAAAAATTAAATAATAATTAACCGCCAGCCGCGAGCAGAGGTGGGTGAGTTATCATAAACTCGGTCCAACCCAGATTAGCGGCCAGCGACGTCTGCGAGAGTGTAGGCGTAGGGAAACACCGTGTGTCTTTTGAACTTAGTCAGGACTGACAGAGAGGATGAGAGATCGTCTTGTCCCCGTCGGTATATAGAGATATCTACATAGAAAGGTAGCATTTTTCCCCACAAATGTTCTCTTATATTTTTCACAGACCTGATCTCATGGGCGACTAGTGGTCTTTAACTTTTCTGGTTCGTTATCTATTTCATTTATATGCGTGTACTCGCCGATTATATTGGATGACAAACAAATATAAATACTGGACTTACAAAATCCAGATTACCATTTTTTCCAGCCCACAGTGATTTGTACATGTAACATTATTATTGTTCCCCGACTCCTGACAGTCGTATTCAAGTGGATTATATATACATATCTTTATACACTGTGCAGAATCGGCGCTCTGACACAGAGTTGGCCGATAGAAGAACCATCATCATCATTTTTTAAACATTTTTTAGCAACTAGATGTATCCTAATACTGGAAATATTCCCCTCTCTAAAGGGTAAACCTCAAGGATTCTCCCATTTCCAACTATTGGTAGGAACACCTATATCCCGATAGAAGCACCATATTCGGCGTTCACCTCACTAGTTTTTTTTTTTTTTTTTGGGGGGGGGGGGGGGGAATGGCCTGGGGCAATTTGGATTGTCGACAGCTGGGGGTGACAGTGTAATCATAATGAAATAGGAATTATGTTCATGGAATAATTCTGTTACCAAGGGATACCACAGACCTACTATAGGAGCCAATTAGGTAAGAGTGTGAGAAGTGGCCACTGTGCGAGAGAGTGTGTGATGATTTTCTTGTTTTGCTGGGAATTATCCATACATTTGATTGTCTAAATTTTGTTTACTTTACTTGGTCTTATAGTGTACCAATATTGTTTTATTCTGTAACCTAGTGCTAACCTTCACCCTTTGGGTTAATAATTTTGGGTTTTTCTCTCCATACGGGGAAGGCGCACCTCCCTTCTTTATTTTCTATGTATGTAAATGATTTCTTGATATCTTTTAGATAATTGGCGTTGTCAAGCTTAATGATAATAAACTACAAAGAAACTTAACTTTCTGTGTTGGTCAGACCCATGCCCATTTTATACTTAGTTTTTCATGTTTAAGTGTCATTGTTGTCACATATTGTTGTGTGTGTGTAGAGTAACCTGTTCTTTCATTAGACAGGGAGGCAAAGACTGTCCGATAATAAAGCAAAGTTGTACGGATAAGCTGGATGAGAGAAACCTGCTCACTCCAGAGACATATCTTTCCCTCAACCTACCACCTGTGAAATCTATTTTCTATACATTCTCGTGTATCTGTGAACCTTACTCTTTACGTAGACTGGGCCCAATAAACTAATTAACCTACCGTACGACACCTGCCCTTGGGATTACAGAATAAATACTGGCTTATAATGCTACCAACAGGCTGTCTCAATATGAGTCCTTTACAGCGTATTCTGCTATACCCTTGTTCCACTGGCACTGGTCTGGTTCTTGTCATCCACACTGATGATCTTGTCGTGCCTTTTCGATCCTTCTGTTATACGTTGTACCCGTTCTTGAAAGTCTTACCTCTCTGTTGTTGTTTTTGTTGATTTCCATGTTTCAGAGCCATACAATAGGACTGGCTTGACATTTGGGCTGAAGATTATGACTTTTGAATTATTCTTTTTTTGTTGACCTCTCGACTGTTGTTTCAGTTTCTGTGGCTTAAGTCTCTACAGGATGGGGGCAGCCGGTCCTATGCTCAAACTTCATTATTGGCCTTTACGACATGTATCGTAGGTTACAGTTTTACTTTTCTTTGTCTTTACGTGATGCTGCTGTAATAAAGTTTGATGTTGCTGTAATCAGCTGGTCCACCTGATCTCAGCATGTTTAAGTGATCGGTTTCGACCTGTTAATCTGCCTTAGTCAATGAGCCAGGGAATACGCTCATACTCACCCAACACAACGTAATACTGAGTAATGTTGTTTATAGACAATACCCGAAACACAAATGACTGACTATTGCCTTTGTCTTTAGTCAGTCAATATCAAGGTTTTGTTTGTAGACCGACACCTAAACACAAATGACTAAATAATGGTTTGTAGACAGACCGCCGAAACACATATTATTTTATAATGAATTGTAGACTGCCCAATAAAGCACAAATGACGGAATAATGATTTTTTTGGTAGATAGCCCACTTTAAGCTAAGATTGACACATCTTTGAAATCCACCCATCCTCTGATGTAGGCTCCATGAAAGAATCATGACAACTGCGATGCATCTGAGACATGGACACGATACCCAACATTAGTGCCAAGGCTGTGGCCGGTTACCCCTGGTTAACAGTTATTTCATATCTCATCGGATAATACAATTCTGGTCCAGGTAACCGTTGCGCGTTTTTTCTTCATATTACTTCACAATTCTTACCGAGCATGGAGCGAACACTACAGGTGGTCCCCTTTCTGGAATATTGTACCCCAGCATTCATGTAATCCTCCATCGGTGGTTTAAAAAATATATATATATTTCATTTAAATAATGAGGTTACCAGTCCCGTGCACAACGTTTATTAGTCGCCTTTTACGACACGTCTGCGAAGGTAGTAATATTGTGTCTTTGTCTCCTCTGGGTCCCTGCTGGAACTAAAAGGGATTATATGTCAGTTATTCATCATCATCATCATCATTATCAGATTATCATCATTCTCTTTTCGCGTTTATTTTGCTCCCTAAGGACTATCTCAGCAGTTGACAACCTTGAAGGAACACAGCCAAAAGTATTGATGTGCTCTTGCAGCTATAGTTTCTGTTGTCATTTTTTAACAAGATGTAGTTGTCAGCCACATGTAACTTTGGTTATTATTCCTTACACATTGGACGCGTCAGTAACCACTACACTGGACATGCAATCTGTTGTCTCCCCTGCTTTACGCGCTTGCTCCGCCCACTCTCTCGTGATTTTTTTCTGTCAATTAAGGCAGTTTCAGTCCTCTGAGTGAGTAGGTATGTACCATGTGACACGTGTAGCAATCTTTGATGTCTTTCCTGCTGGTCTATTATTTTCTGCCGTTTTCCTTTTCAGAAACTTTGTGCTACCCTAAGAAATTGTTAAAATTGGTACTATGTGTCACATGATTTACTTCCCTTTGCTCTGCAGTCATGGTCCAGTAATGGCCAAAACCAAGAATATCTAATGTGGGTCTTCAAAGATATCTACCTTCGCACAAGATTACTCATTGCAGTGACGCCAATAGAAGAACAATGATGCTTCTACCTTGAGGGAGTCTTCACAAAATATTCAGGAATCAAGAACAATGCTGAACTCAGTGAAATCTTAATTTAGTAGGAGCTGTTTTAAGTGTATTTAAGGTGACTGAGACGGGTGCAGTACTCTCAAAAGGATTAAATCAACTATAAATGTGTATTTATACAAATAACAAATTTAATAATCAATTATGATTAACAGAGCAAAATGAATAATTCTGTTTAAAAAAAGGTAATCATCACAGGGTGATGTTATGAATATTGAGGGAATTGCCTCAAAGTTCACTTGGCAGCTTTTAAGTTTGTACTTAGCTGCCAGTACGTTTGTTGGTTTCTGCTTCAGCCGATGTTTGGTTCTTTGCAGGTTATGGACTGATTCACTCTCGTCACTGGTCAAGTCTGGAGGTTGTGATACGTTTCAATAAATATCAGGGAGCAATTACAAAGCTGGTCCAGCGCCCGTCTGATGATGGTGTCTAGCGTGGACAGCAGGCGACTTATACCACACACTTTGTTCCAAAGATAGCACCCTCAACTGGTACCACCGACTAGTATCATGAAAAAAGAGAAACAAATACCCTCCTGAGTAGTGGGTTTTCTGGCACACAATCATGTGCCCCCCCCCCCCTCCTTTTCATCTTTCATTCCACCATTCCACCTACCTTTACCCTCTCTGAGCATTAATATTAATCCCAGTGAGCGAAAAACATTCATTACATTTATATTGAATATCTTTACATTTGCACTGGTTGAAAAGGTGAATAATATAATAAGTATGTACATCAATTCTATCATAATCCACTCCCTGCTTCATATGGATCTTGAGACTACCTCTGTTTCTTGTTCTCAATGAGAAACCTGCATAAAGCAGTCACCAGCTCTTGCAGTGGTGGTTCATGAAACCATCATTCTATATGCTGATGTTGCCAGCCTCATTTGACTTGGACCTCCACTAGCAATTTTCACATGTTAATAGTGCAAAATATAGAATATTTAAATGAATAACTCACCCCAAAATCTCTTTGGGAATACTGATTCCTGGCTCAGAGAAATAATTAAGGCAACTTGTTTAAGATGCCTCTTATACACAGTCTGGGGCATTACTTTACACTAGGCTCCCACTCTGACTTTGTGTTCAGATTCCTAGGATTCCGGCTTTCCGTATTAATATAGGTAGAGTTTTCCTGTGATGTAAGTCCACAAGATGCTCAAACACACGGTCCGATCCGAAAAATGGAATTCTGATCCTATTCCTTACTTTAGCTAGCTGGCTGTCTTCTTGACGATGTGAGTTTCACAGTGCTCTAAACCGGCGAAAGTGTCAAATTATATTGCACCTTTCGTCCCACGCGCGTTGTTGTTACTATATCACCAGGCACCAGTCAGAAGTGTTGTTTATAACGTCTAGACTTGCCCAGCCAATTGTATTCAATCATGCGTATTATGATGGGGTTTTTCCCAAAAATTTCCTCATAGGAAAATTATGCGTGATTTTTGAAAAGTCACTTTCCATATAAGGAATTGTTATTTCAATCGATTATCGGTTCTGTTTACACTCACGACTTCCTACCTTTTTACAAATAATGTCTTCCCGGAATCTTATTACAACATTCCGTCTTTCAGGTGCGTGTCTGTAATAGGTCACCACCTGGATAATTTACTACCCTGTACCTGTGCAAACAAACATTCATCGTGAAACCATCTGGGTTGTGTTCTGTCCACGAGAGAAAATAGGAAGTTACAATAGCCATATCAGCGATAATTAAGCTCGCGGTGCGATCTTCGGGTTAATCAGGCACGTTAATATCTGGTACACGAGAATTTTACCAACATGACTGTCGGTCAATATTACATCACCTGTCTGCTCTCTCAGCTGGTATGATCAGGTAAACAGACATGACGAATTATTACAGGTAGAAGTGTAAACAAGTGACTGGGCACAGTATTTCTGTGCTCCAAACATGAGACATAAGAGAGAGAAAATGCGAAAAGGGGAGCGATCAATAACGTCACACTATGAGACATATCCCGCTTATACCTTCTCTTCCCCCCCCCATGTCTTGTCTCTATTTCATTTATTTATTTTTTGCAAACTGTAAATACTGTACATGTTTAATAAAAATCTACTTGGACATTTTGAGGTTTTTCGTCTTCAGACAGGCAGGTTCTGCAGAAACTGTGTGCGAGTTAATTTACTTTGCATTTTTTATTTATTTCACTCACTCCTTTAGCAAATTATCAACATTTGAAGCAACATGTGATCTGTCCCGGGCTACCATTCAACATTTAAAACCAAAAAAGAAACAAAATCTAAATTGTTAGTAGATTACAGCTTTGAAAAGATCACAGATCTTGGTGACGTCGTACACAAAATTGTGAACAGGATAACAGAACTTGGGGCGTTGTACATAATAATTGTGAACATTGTTATAGCTTTTTAGCAATTAGTAGCATCGTCAGCAACACTACAATTCCAGATTTGTTAGTATATTTGGTAATAGTAATAAAGTAATTGTTACTGATGTACTGGGGTGCTGTGTTAGTGCTTCTGACTGGCACAGCTGACAAGGTTGATGTCAGCAATGTCGGGCTTACAGATAGTGGCCGATAGGTGTTTAATATTTGAGTGAATGTCGTGGGTCCCTTAGATTTGTTTAAATGTGACACAACCCACACAACAGTAACGTTAGGGTCATGAAATGGACCAACGGGTAAGATGAATAAGTTTCCACATCATTCACTGTTTATTGACGACAGGAACATCGACATCATAAACAGCAAATCATCAAAAGTTATAATAGCAGATATATGCACTTTGATACATATAATCCATATTGAATTTGATGTCATAAACAGCAAATCATCAAAAGTTATAATAGCAGATATATGCACGTTGATACAAATAATCCATATTGAATTTGATGTCATAAACAGCAAATCATCAAAAGTTATAATAGCAGATATATGCACTTTGATACATATAATCCATATTGAATTTGATGTCATAAACAGCAAATCATCAAAAGTTATAATAGCAGATATATGCACGTTGATACAAATAATCCATATTGAATTTGATGTCATAAACAGCAAATCATCAAAAGTTATAATAGCAGATATATGCACGTTGATACAAATAATCCATATTGAATTTGATGTCATAAACAGCAAATCATCAAAAGTTATAATAGCAGATATATGCACTTTGATACAAATAATCCATATTGAATTTGATGTCATAAACAGCAAATCATCAAAAGTTATAATAGCAGATATATGCACTTTGATACATATAATCCATATTGAATTTGATGTCATAAACAGCAAATCATCAAAAGTTATAATAGCAGATATATGCACGTTGATACAAATAATCCATATTGAATTTGATGTCATAAACAGCAAATCATCAAAAGTTATAGTAGCAGATATATGCACTTTGATACATATAATCCATATTGAATTTGATGTCATAAACAGCAAATCATCAAAAGTTATAATAGCAGATATATGCACTTTGATACAAATAATCCATATTGAATTTGATGTCATAAACAGCAAATCATCAAAAGTTATAATAGCAGATATATGCACGTTGATACAAATAATCCATATTGAATTTGATGTCATAAACAGCAAATCATCAAAAGTTATAATAGCAGATATATGCACTTTGATACATATAATCCATATTGAATTTGATGTCATAAACAGCAAATCATCAAAAGTTATAATAGCAGATATATGCACTTTGATACATATAATCCATATTGAATTTGATGTCATAAACAGCAAATCATCAAAAGTTATAATAGCAGATATATGCACTTTGATACAAATAATCCATATTGAATTTGATGTCATAAACAGCAAATCATCAAAAGTTATAATAGCAGATATATGCACTTTGATACATATAATCCATATTGAATTTGATGTCATAAACAGCAAATCATCAAAAGTTATAATAGCAGATATATGCACGTTGATACAAATAATCCATATTGAATTTGATTGGACTCACTACCCGCCGTCATCTCAATGACGGTGGAAGCTCTACCGTGACGAGTTCTTATCTTCCTAGTTTCTTCATTATCAAGACTTTTAATAATATCGAATGTCTTTCATGAAGGTACAATGTTGTATCCTTCATACCAAAAAAAAAACAAAAAAAAAAAAACCCTGGACACACTAGCGGCACGCCATAACCAACCGTGCCGAAGCCCTACCAGATACTCAATGACCCCGAGATTATAGTTTCTCTCGCTTCAACTCAGTACATTTTCACTCAAGCGCGAACTAAAAGATTGACATGTGAGATCAGCTCACCTATTTGTCTCAGCTCACCTATTTGTTTCCCCAACTTCGTGATTCACTCATCGTGTCTATTTAAACTCTTTTTTTTTTAAAATAAAACATATCCAGTTGAGCTATTATGTTCAAATATAGTGCACAAAGGCACGCAAATAATTAACCATCTCATAACTTTAGATGTGCTCACAAGCGTGTCTATAAAAAACTAGACCCACGCATGAAAATCCCAAACACTTAACTCCCACGCGAAAACATGACTTAACAGTAATAAAGTAAAATAAAGTATATATTGGGAGCAGGAATCCGCGATCAGATTTGAAGGAGAACCAAGTGAATTTAGAGCAATTGTTAAAAGAGGAGTTAGACAGGAATGTGTGATATCACCTGATCTTTTTAACATATACAGCAAGACGATACTTCGAAACATTGAACACCTCGAGGGAATTAAAGTCGGAGGACAAAATATCAACAATCTGAGATATGCAGATGACACAGTTTTAATAGCAGAGTCAGAGGAAAATCTACAAATTATTCTAGACAAAGTAGTGTAAGAGAGCGAGTTGAAAGGATTATCTTTGATGTCAGCAAAACTGTATGCATGGTGGTTTCTAGGAAATTACAAATATCATTATTGCTCTTTGAACAGCAAAAGAGAAAAAATCAAACAAGTTAATGTCTTTAAATATTTAGGCTACACATTGACATCAGATGGCAGATGTGACACAGAGATATAGAAAAGGATCGCCATGTCCAAAGAAGCCTTTACTAGGATGAGCTACGTAATGAAAACCAGACACATCACCATAAGCACACAAAAAAACTTACTATGAGGCTACGTGTGGTCCGTTCTTTTAAATGGATGCGAATGTTGGACAATGAGTAACTAAATGGTGAAAAAACTGGAGGCAGCGGAAATGTGGTTTTTGAGAAGGTTACTGAGAATATCGTGGACAGAGAAGAAAACAAATGCCGAGGTATTGACAGCTGTGGTCATTAATAGATCGCTCATCAAAACCTTCAGGAAAAGACAAATGAAATGTATGGGACATATTAACAGAAGAGGAGGAGTAGAGGAATTAGTCTTATGTGGGAAAATACCAATTAAGGGAGGAAGAGGAAGGCATGGGGATTAGGGTCAAACCCGAGCTGTGGACAGAAAATTTTGCACCAAGCAATTATCGTAATAATATAAATAAGCAAACTCTCAGATTGGGGTGCTGAGACGTCCGGACTATGTTGACTGGACTATCCGAAGACCTACAGGACATAAACGATGCCAGGAAGACAGCCATAATCAATGATGAGCTTAAACGACCAGAACGCCTGTTAACGCTCCGCCTGCAAACTAGCACAGGTCCCATCACCCTTGTCAGTGTGTATGCTCTTACTCTGTACTCTGCCTCAGAAGCTAAAGATGAGTTCTACGAGAATCTAGCAGCAGTCATCAAAAGCATACCTAGGCAATAACAGCTTGTTCTCCTTGGTGACTTTAACGCTAGAGTGGGTGCCGATAATGTTTCATGGCCTTCATGTCTGAGCAGGTTTGGTATAGGCAAGATGAATGAAAATGGACAACGGCTCTTAGAGCTGTGTGTCCATCATGACCTCTGCGTGACCAACACCTACTTTCAGGCAAAACCCCAGCATAAGGTGTCATGGAGACACCCACGATCCAAGCACTGGCACCAACTGGATCTGATTCTCGTCAGAAGGCCACTTCTCAGGTCTGTGCTCTCCACGCGCTCGTACCATAGTGCAGACTGTGATACAGATCACTCCTTGGTTTGCTGCAAAATCAGAGCACAACCAAGAAAACTCTACCGTGTCAGACATGAAAGAAAACCACGCATTGATACCAGCAAGATGTCAGACCCTGTAATGATCGCTCAATTTATTGCGACCTTCAAGAAAATGCTCAGTAGACTTCAGCATGGTGATACTATTACAGAGAACTGGGAGCATCTACGGAACACCATTCAAAGTACTGCACTTGCCACCTTTGGTAAGATAACGGCAAAGCCAAATGACAGGTTGGATGCTTCATCAGATGTGATGGCACCTGTCATAGAAGCTAAACGCAGTGCTGCGAATTAATACAAACGTTCACCGAGTGCTAGAACCCTACAGATCCTGAAGGCTACGAGAAGCAAAGTTTAACAGACTGCTCGACGCTGTGCAAAAGACTATCGGCTTCAGCTCAGTGAGAGCATCCAGACCGCAGCGCAAACAGGCAAATGTATGACGGTATAAAGAAAGCACTTGACCCCTAAAAAAGTAAGACGGCACCGCTAAAAACCATCAGCGGAGAGAAGCTAACCGATAAGGGTAAGCAGATTGAGAGGTGGGTCAAGCACTACTCTGAGCTTTACGCTAGAGAAAATACCGTTACGCCTGCAGCCCTTGATGCTGTGTCAAATGTCTGCCAACAATGGAGGAGCTGGATGCCGAACCAACATTAGAGGAGCTCAGCAAGGCCATTGATAGCTTGGCCTCTGGCAAAGCACCAGGCAGTGATGGGATTCCTCCTGATTTAATCAAATGCTGTAAGAGCACGCTATTACATCCCCTGCATAGGATGCTGTACCAGTGCTGGGAAGAGACAACTATTCCTCAAGACATACGAGATGCCAAGATTGTAACACTGTATAAAAATAAAAGAGACAGAAGTGATTGCAATAACTACAGAGGCATCTCTCTTCTTAGTATTGTTGGTAAGGTTTTTGCCAAAGTCATCTTAATGCGACTACACAAGTTAGCTGAGCGCATATATCCAGAGTCACAGTGTGGATTCCGAGCTGGTAGATCAACAACAGCCACGATCTTCTCTCTCCGCCAGCTTCAGGAAAAATCAAGAGAGCAGAAAAGGCCTTTATATATCGCCTTTATAGACCTCACAAGCATTTGACCTGGTTAGTAGGGATGGACTCTTCAAAATCCTACTGACAATAGGCTGCCCTTCTAAATTGCTGGAAATGTTAAAGTCATTCCATGACGACATGAAGGGAACAGTCCAATATGCTGGAAGCACATCACAGCCCTTTGAGTGGCGTTAAACAAGGATGTGTTCTGGCTCCGATCCTCTTCGGGATCTTCTTTGCCTTACTCTTGAAGCATGCATTCAGAGATGCAACTGAAGGAATATGCCTTCACACTAGGTCAGATGGCCGTCTATTTAATCTTTCAAGGCTGAAGACAAAAGCAAAAATCAGAAGGATCACTATAAGAGAGTTGTTGTTCGCTGATGATGCTGCAGTCGTCACTCAAAGCCAACAAGAGCTTCAGAGCTTGATGAATCGCTTCACCCAAGCATGCAAGGACTTTGGACTCACAATAAGTCTAAAAAAAACGAATGTGCTGAGTCAAGATGTGGGTGCTGCACCAGTTATCACTATCGATATCTATGAATTAGAAGTGGTGCACCACTCCACATACCTAGGGTCTACCATCAATGACAAACTCTCAATGGACACAGAAATTGACAGACGCATTGGCAAAGCTGCAGCTACCTTTTCCCGCCTCACATCGCGTGTTTGGGGAAACTCCAAACTCAAAACATAGACCAAAGCTGCGGTATATAATGCCTGTGTCACCAGCACACTCCTATATGGCAGCGAGACCTGGACGACCTATGCTAAGCAAGAAAGAAGGCTCAATACCTTCCACTTACGGTGTCTAGGCCACATCCTCGGCATCTCGTGGAAAGATAAAGTGACAAATGTCCAGGTGTTGTCACGTGCTGACCTTCAAAACATGTATACACTACTTAGACAGCGCAGACTACGCTGGCTTGGCCATGTCCGCGGCATGGAAGATGGTCGCATCCCGAAGGATATCTTCTACGGACAATTAGCAGATGGCAAGAGAACAGTTGGGCGACCACAGCTGAGGTTCAAAGATGTGTGCAAGAGAGATATGAGGGCACTGGACATGGATCCAGCAACATGGGAGGATGAAGCTGCCAATCGCACTAAGTGGCGATGCTATTTACGGCGCCACCTCAGATTGGGCATAAAGAGGCTCACACAACAAGCAGAAGAGAGGAGAAAATGTCGAAAGGAACACTAGGAAAATAAGCAGCTGAGGGCTGCCACCTCAGGGGCGCATTCCCATAGTCAGTTATGACTGAAGGTGCTATAATTATTATTATTATCTATGACAAAGTAACCTAAAGGGAGATGGCGTAGAGAAGAGTATGTGTCTACGCTTGGGAGCGTATAGACGTGTCCGCATATGTGTCTAGTCTCCTTATTAATGTGTGGTATAATCCAATTCAACAAGTGTATTCTTAAGGAATCTGCGTTCGACGGTGAACCTAAGTACATTCATATGTAGATTTATTGTGCCGGTATTGCCTCTCCTGCTTTGCAGTAGTGGTCCAACAGTGGCGAAAACTCAAGAGTATCTAATATGGGCTTCAAAGGTGTCTACCGTCGCACAAGATTACTCTTGGCAGAGATGTGGATAGAAGGGTAATGGCCCTTCTATCACAAAGGGAGGCTTCACAGGATATTCAGATAAGCGAAAACAATGATGCTTTGGCTGAGCACGTTAATTCTAGAATCTGCCGACCACTTTTATGAAGAATTAAGCAATTGTTAATCTTAGCTCGTTAAGGGTTTCGTAGTGAAATTATTATTTTTCGGGTAAAGCGCAGTTTAGAGTGTGTGTAGTAAATTGACTGAGACAAACATGCAGTAACTTTAAAATGATTAAATCGAAGTTAAATTTGTAAAATTACAAATAACAAATTTTAATAATCACTTAAGTTTTAACGGTTTGAAAATAATTGAATAGTTTAGAAGAAAAGTTTTATCAATGATTGGTAATAGAGACAATGAAAAAAAGTTCACTATGGCAGTTTATATATGGAACTTAGCTGCCAATGACGGTTCTGCTCTTTCTGATGGGTTGGTTCTTTTTACACTGCTCCAGCTCGTAGCTGGTCAAGGTTGTCGGGTGTAGCTCGTTTCCCAGAAATGTCAAGGAGAGTCTACAAAGTTGGTCCTTCGTCTTAAAGCGTAGGCCACTTGTCCCTTCTTGTTCCAGAGATAGTACTTTTTGCTGGTACCACCAATTAGCAAATCCTGGATCACAGACTTTTTGCTCAGATGAATAAAAGGCACTGACTTCTTGTGTTTCTTTCAGTTTCTTCAGACAGCCGTAGTGAAACAGAGATTAGGAAGAAGAAGGGGTCGCCCAATACATTCTGTGACATTTATATAGTATTTCAGTGTGGTATAGCCACGGATTCAGAATATATAAATCCACAGTGTTAAACTGCCAAGATGGCTAGAAATGTATACTAAAGAAAGACGTTTCAAGTGAAAATCAACTATAAAATGAAATATTATGAGATAGATACAGAACTTACATCTGACGAGCAACCACAATTAAACAAAATCTAAAAAACCCTAAACAGAACTCGGGAAAATCTCTTTTAACTCTTAACAGTGTCACGGATTGCCTTCCCTGCTTTGCAGTAGTGGTCCAACAGTGACCAAAACTCAAGAGTATCTAATATTGGCTTCCAAGTTTACTCGTGGCAGAGATGTAGGTAGAAGATTAATGCCACTTCTACCTTAAGAGAGCATTCACAAGATGTTCCCAGAAGTTAAGAACAAAAGCTGCTTAGGGCTGAGCAATTTGTTAACTTATTATCTGGTCCGTCGCCTTTTGTGAAGGATTTAAACAATGGTTTAGCTTGTTCAAGCCCCCAGTTGGTGTAATCCAACGAAATCCCTTTTATAAAGTATAACTCTGTTAAGTGTAAATATATGTCTAAGTATATATATATATATATATATATATATATATATATATATATATATATATATATATATATATATATATATATATATATATATATATATATATATATATATATATATATATATATATATATATATATATATATATATATATATATATATATATATCCACTAGCAAGAAAACATGTTAAATTCACGTTTGTAATAGAAATGTTCACAACTTACCCCCACATTTGTGGGAATACACAATCTCCTTGCGCAAATTTCAGATGGACGCGAGCAATTTCGGTGCATATGCTCTCGAATCAATTTCGTCTGAGAAATTCCTCTTATGACGGTGTTCTATGAATCACTTGGCCTGGGAAACTAGTAATTCCTCTTTGACGGGTGTTCTGCGATACACTTGGTCTGGGAAATTATTTCTCTTAGGACTGATGATCCAATTCCTAGGTTTCCAGTCTTGTATTTATAAAGTCCTGGTCCTGAAGTGATACAGTCTGTATATTTAAATATGCGGGTTTACTCTTAAGGTTTCAGAGTTGCCCAAATAATGTCGATCTGTCACTTTTGATATAGGAATTCAAGGTCCGATCCTTTTCTTTCTGTCTTCTTGGGAGTTGCTCGGTTGAAGTTGCGAGGCTGTCTGTTCTGTGTCTCTGAGTTTGCTAGATTATATCTCTCTTTCTCAGTTCAAATCACAGATGGTGTTTTCGCCGAATGTTCCAATAGAAAGCATTGTTTATTCCGGCATCTCAAATCAAACCAATCAAATCTCTCTAGCACTGTTTGGGGTGGGGAAGGGGGAAGTTTTAAATATCCCCTCGCGTGTTTAAAATATTAATTTTAATATCCACGCGTGACCTCTTTATAATAAGACGTAATATGGTTCCGGCTGCACCTATCTGCCTCCCACAATATTGTGACCATGTTTTCCTGGCGTAATGTCTTCCGCCAAGACGTCTACCCCGACAGGTTATCCAATTATCGCCTTTATCTGCGTGCCTCCGCCAGACAGATGTCTGGTCAGACAATGTTGTCTTCTTTCATCGTACGCACAACACAAGCTTGTGTCAACACGATCAGCAGCTTTTTACTGGGGTCAAATGTTGGACCGACACGTTTCGAAAGGTGGTCAGACGGATTCAAAGAGATAAGCGGGTGACCGGTCTGATGACTGTGTATTGTTACGATAATACCACAGTTCACGTGGCGGAACGTAAATACGTCTGAGAAGTGGTAAACAAGATAAAGACAGTCCTATAGCAAATACTTCCATAGAGGAGTGGAGTGTTAGAGACTTTTCCCTACTAGATTCAGCATAGAGAGTAAAAAAATTGTGCATAATAATGCCACATAATAATGAATGAAAGGGCAAAAATTATGCCAAATAAAAGCGATGAGTGAGAGGAAGAGAAAAATGAAGAAAAAAGTGATACTGACGGAGTGGACGTGAGATCGCACAACCGTATCGTCACAAACAGTGACCATTGTGCAGTTTTCACAAGCAGGTATTGTGGAAGGTACCTTAGAACCAGGAAACTTTACGATGTAGGAATTCAAATCTACTTGTCATTGTGGTTGATTTTACTTCTGAATACTCTTTTAAAACAACCCCGGCTCAGGTCAAAACAGATTTTCTAAGTAAGTGCTAGAACTATATGTCAGGAATCTAAAACTCACATAAATGACCAGCGGGTACCTGAGTAACCGTTCGATAAATGTTTCATTGAAGAAAACAGTTCTTTGTACTCCCCAATCATAGTCCTTGATAAAGTCTTATAGACAATCCCGCGCGAGGGAACTTCCAGGTCAACCATTCCCTCTATAAAAAGAGATTACTATTATAGAGATCAGCTTTAGTCAGTGGATTCTCTAAAATCTGTTTTCACACAAAACTGAGCTGTAGCAGTCTGTACACGTACTCAAATAAAACTGGGCTGTTACAGTCTGTACACGTACTCAAACAAAACGGGATTTTTGCAGTCTGTACACATACTCAAACAAAACTGGATTTTTGCAGTCTGTACACGTACTTAAACAAAACTGGGCTGTTACAGTCTGTACACGTACTCAAACAAAACTGGATTTTTGCAGTCTCTACACGTACTCAAACAAAACTGGATTATAGCAGTCTATACACGTATTCAAACAAAATGAATGTTTGCTGTCTGTACGCTTTCTCAAACACAACAGGATTGTTACAGTCTGTACACGTTCTTTGAAAAAACTGGATTTTTGCTGTTTGTGCGTGTACTCGAACAACACTGGAGTGTTACAGTCTGTACACGTACTCAAACAAAAGTGGATTGTTACAGTATGTGCGCTTACTCAAATAAAACTGGATTGTTGCAGTCTGTACACGCAGAAAGTTTCTTGCGCCTGCTGCGACGGTTTTCTGTGATGTGCTAACCACAGCACCCCTTCAACTGTCTTTACTTACACGTGTACCTGGTTCCGCCGAACCACTCGAGTGCCGCTATCCGGCTTCAGAGCGATATTAGATAAATGCTTTTGATGGTTCCCCAAAGATATTTTTCTTCTTCTCTTCCTTTCCATCTATAAAATTGCCTACTTTTTTCCCACCACCACGCCACTTTGGTGGGTAAATTTGATGAACTTCGTTTCCCCTACAGGCTGCTAACAGCTGCAACGCTGCCATAAACTCAGCTGCCGGGTTGCGTAGATGTACGCACGCAAGCCTTCCAATAAACTGCACCCTGCATTTAGCGTACATGAAAGATAGGAATATTTTTGGTTATTTATTGTTGACAATAAATGTAATCGCATTATATTGATTTATACCCATCTCGGCTCAGATAATCTGAACTTAATGTTTCTGGTAATGAGCTCAGCTACACATGAAGAATTTTCAAGAAAGACTACAAACTTAGATGGGTGTTCTCAAGAGACGGCTCTGTTCAGAGCTTAGACCTAAGGTTAATTCCACATGGAGGGACTCATCAAACTGAAATGTGCGCTGCTGTGTATATAGTGTGAATACTTATCTGTATGCCTTTCAGTACATTATTCAAAACCCTCAACTCCCACATTATTATGATAACCATTTGACATAGAATCAATAATGAATATGATCACATTAGGCGAATTGAAAACTAGAAATTATTAGGCTATCAATATTTGAAAGAAAAAAAGAACTTGCACATGGTTTTTAGTCTTGTTTTTTTTAGCAGTTTAGGTACTGTTTGTCGCCTTCTATCTCTTTTCTTGTGGTCACAATATGTTCAACTTTATCTCTTTTCTTGTTGTCACAATATGTTCAACTTTATCTCTTTTCTTGTTGTCACAATATGTTCAACTTTATCTCTTCTCATAACAAATCCAAAGTTAGTGGATTGCTTCCTTCTTATGTGAATAATAACTTTGTGTGCACTGACTTCTTTCATGACATTCTGATTTCTCTGTTTAACCTTAAATGGTATTCTTTACATTATGCTGTACAACCACATCTGTGTGGTGTCTTGCAATTTTCCTCTTTGTCTAATAATCGTCCATGATTCACTTCTATATCTCAGGATTGGCTCTAAAAAATACTGAAGAACTAAATTCTCTTACAGTAGTAAAAATAAATATAAAATGGTGGCACACATGGTCATCTACGCCACCCAACATGCTATTTGAAGGAGAATGTAACAGAATGCTGCCCTCGTAATAGCAGAATTAATACTATCCTGCCGGTTACATGAATGCCGCACCACTGCCTTAATGGTCACTGCGCCAAGAACTTCTAAAGAAGTGCCAAAAAGTCAACATGCTGAAAATGTTGTCAATGATATTATGCGCATGAATACTCGTGTAAGAAATTCTTCACGCACATGAAATCAGCAGAAACTGTCCAATGTCGGATAGTTCCGCTTGGAGCTTTGGTGGCTTGCTAAAAAGCAACAGCTGAATAAACTCGCAAGGAACCTTCCATGATTCTTTGCCCATCAAGAAAATGGCATGCGAAAAAAATCTCAGCCATTAATGGCCGTTGGGGGGAAGTTAAATCTACATCTATACTCAAACAGTCCTAACGACGAGAAAAAGGAAATGAAGAGAAGAAATAATGTTTATGTGCTAAGATTTGCTTTGAAGTTTAATCTAATGGAAAGTACATGCTGTTAGAAGTGGGACGTTTAGCTCGTATTGCCGCCAGAGATCGCGGTGTTCAAGTAGCCACGTGGGATGTAGCTCTTCTTGTGATTGGAGGAGCAGAAATGAAATGCGAAATGGCGCACCGAGATGATTCCTGTGACAGATAAGCAGTTCGCTTCTTTTCTAATTTATAGACTTTTGAGTAGAGAGCCGGAGTTATGAGGGAACCTGTTTTGTCATAATCGTGCGGTAATATTCCCCCACCGCGGGTGTGCTGATATGACGGATAAATACAGCCTACTTTTGAAGATTTTGTTAATAGGCTGTGTTTGACTCTGACGCCGATAGAAACTTGTTTGTCCTGAGACAGAACTAGTATCGCTTGTAAATAAAACAGCTTTGGGGCAAGCTAGTTTTATTGGGGGGGGGGGGGGGGGGGGAGGGGGGGGGGAGAGAAGAAGACGTCAAATTTTCTTTAAAGGAATACAGTCTTGTATCTGAGATGAAGAACATGTCAGAAAAGCACGGGATGAAGTGAAAAGACACAGACTGTTTTAAGCTACTGAGTATGACGGTCAGAACTCTACGGTCAATGGATTCAGTTAATACTGGCAGTGTTTATTAGGAGACGACGTCTGAAATGCGAAGATTCCAGAGAGAGGATAACAGATTCGTTTGGATGTTCAGGTAGTCATAAAAATATCTTACTATTAACACATTGTTGTGGACGTCATGCACGATCCTGGAAGACACTTATGAATGTCAAAGGAAGGGAAGTCCCATTTATCAGGGAATTCTGGAGGGGCATTATTCCAATTTTGATGTGCCGTGACAGATGGCCCCAGTGTTAGAGCTGTTATTTCAGATTTTCAGCACAAGAGTTAGCTTTTGTTGAGTGTACTGACCACCAAGTAGCCATGGCAAAGGGACGCACCATATCACACACATCTTTTTGGTTTAATCATGTAAGTGATTATATTGCTGATTATTTGGTTTAATCATGTCAGTGATTATATTGCTTATATGTTTTATATTATTAAAGCCTGTTGATAGCATTAGCTGGCAGTCCTTGTTCTGGAATAATAAGGATAAAATCAGCAGACGTAGACACTAGAAAACGTGCAAAAGCGCGCCAGAAACAAAAAATTAATATGACGAGAAAGACATGGAAAGACCTTGACCTAAGAAGTTTGCTGAAGGCTTAAGCCCCTTAGAAAGTTGAAGGGTCATGACTGAATATACATAATTCTTAACTTCCTTTCTCCCATTGGTGTGGATCATGGAGCATCGTTGCAAAAGCCTCCATACAGTAGCCTGCACAAAAATGATGTTCGGTAGCAGTGTACGGATTCTTGAGCAATTTTGTACGTAATAGTTTTACCATCCTCATGCACAACATCACCTTATCACCTTTTACAATATACCATGTGAAAACTGTGGTTTTATTCTTTCTTTGACTCTCCCGGGAACCATAAGGGACAAGTCTTTACACTACAGCCCTACAGATGTCTATTTACGAGACACTAAACACAACTTACCAAAAAACTTCATCCGAATATAGCATTTATTGGACATTTTGATGTTAGAAATACATTTTTTTAAATGTTTGTATCCAAGTGAAATGTAAATGTAGTCCCATGACATTTACAACTGTAGGGGATGAAGTGTTAGAGACTTCACCATACTAGCTGCAGATTTTTTATGAGGTGGGTTGACCAGTTCAAATTGCTTACAGCCCCAAAGGAAGTTTTGGAAAGATAGAAAGAATGTTTCTCAGAGCTCGTTGGTGGTGAGGAAGGTCAAGTGTCAGAAATGATAAAAACTATTAGAGACGAGGAAACCAATGATGGTAAAGATGACATCAAGATGGAAGAACTGAAGGCAACCCTGCAGAAAATCAAGGTGGGCAAAGCAGCATGACATGATGGTACAACACCAAAAATGGGAACAGAAGGTGACCTGTTACTCCTGAGGATGTAAAAGGCAGCCTGGTGCCACAAGACCATACCAAAGGATTGGGGGATTACCATCATAACTTCCATATTTTAAAAAAAGGGTGACAACCGAGAGTGACGAAATCATAGAGGCACATCCCTGCTTAGGGTTCCTTGTACAATTTATTAAATACAGGCATACCTCGGAGATATTGCGGGTTTGGTTCCAGACCACCGCAATAAAGCGAATACCGCGATAAAGCGGGTCATAATCATTTTTTTTTCTTGGCTTCCCAGTGCATATAAAAGCCTAAAATCATGTTCATATTATGCCTATTAAGTGCGCAATAGCACTAGGTAAAAAAAAAAAACCCAGTGTACTTGTTACCGTATATTTACGGCCACCACGAATGTTATGTCCTTTTTTTATGTGACCACTACAAATGTTAAGGTGGGATTTACGTATGATATGTAGGAACGTAACACTCTCCTTGCTGTGTACTGTTGTAGTCCGTCCGACCTGGGCCAAGCAGCTTTGTTATGCATGAATAGCTCACCTGGCGTTGAGGCGCTGAAAAGGGTGTCATGTTGACATTCGAACATCAGACATTTCTTGTATGTAAGGTACTCGAAGGTGTTGTGGTTGACAAGTGAGGTGGGTGTGTAGAGACACGAATGCGTATAGGATCTTTGATATGAAAATAGGGTACCCACTCACTCACATGCAGTAGTCAGTAATTGTAGACAACTGCTGGAACTTTCAACCATTTAATTACGTGACACAGTGACATCAACAGGTACAGTCGAATGGACGAGAATCAAGACACATCATGTATATTGGATATGACTGGCAAAACATCTGGTAAATAAGCTTGAACCACTCATCTATAAGGACGTTATCGACAATGGTCTGTCCTTTAACTACTGTTCATAGGTGGTAATAATTAATAACATTGAATATCATCAGTTCTGTATAGCTCATGGGTATGATGCTAATAACGCTGGCTTGACAACCCATTCTTTTCCTACTGTAACTCAGGGCCCCCCTGACTGAACGCGTCAGGTAGTCCTTAGACAACTATAGTTGCTTAATATGGAAGTCTGTGAACTTGATAATACAGTCAAGACTGTATCTGGCTTCACCTTTCAGGTACTTCTTCTTCTGCTCCAAGTTATAGGCCGTAATGACGGGCCTTATAATGGTTGATAAACAACTGTACATTTGTCCATATGCATGTATTATCTTTCATGCTGAAACGTACCGCCATCCTGCGGGTTTCATAACAATATATTGTTATTGTGCTTCTATAAAGTACTTCAACGAATAGACCTAACTGGCTACGTCAAGCACACATAATGGACTCTGGATCACAAGAACTGTGAGCGCTACTCACAGGTTCATACTAAATGTTCTGCAAACTTTGCGTAATAATAAAGTAATTTTACCTTGGACAGAATTCCAAAAACTACACAAATAACACCTGTCGTCATTCCAGACGAACAGAATAACTCTGGGGAAATCACTAATATGACAAGACTATCTTTTCCCCAGATAATGCAGAGAAGAAACAACGGACATCTTTGCCCGGCAGAAACCAGCTCATCACTCTCACAGACGGAAGTCTGCTCGGTTCGCGCTAAAAGCTAGCGCATGCGTAGACAGAACAGATTTGAGAACAGTTAACTATCCCGTCTTAAGAAAGAATAAACACAGGGAAGGTAACCCCCAATCAACCTGTGTCAGGGAGTTAACATAGAGTTCTGTACCTTCGACCATCAAAAATATTAAATAGATTTACATCTTCTGGAACCGACAAAAATGACGGTAACAGTACTGTAAAATTAAAAATTCTTTATTGTTAAACACAATTCGCCAATCTTCATCATCTGAGCCTTCAGCGAATAGTAATCTGTTTGTTGGTGGAGAGCCAAAATCTGTCGGAAGAAGAAGGCACGTTCTAATAAATAAACATGAATAATTTGAAAAAAAGCGCAATTTTTTGCAGAAGCGCATTAAAGCGAGGTATGCCTGTAATCGTTGAGCAGAGATTAGGACGCCTGGCTGAACCACTAATGGATGAGGTCCTGTTTGGCTTCCGAGCAAACCAACGTACTCAAGACCTTATTTTTACACCCAGGGAGCTGACTGAAAAGCCCCTTGAGTATAAAGATGAGATGCACCTTTGTCTCTTGGATCTGGAGAAGGCGTTTGACAAGATCCCTTGGAGCAAACCTTTAGATTGCTTGACAAGGAAGAGCATTCTAGAGAGTTGGCCACCCTAAGAACAGCAGCTAGAGGACTTTTTCATGCCATAAACCGAGGATTCCGGAGCAAAAGAGACATTGCTGGCAAGAAGACGAAGATGGCTGTATACGGCTCCATCTATGTTCCAGCTTTAACTTAAGGATGTGAGTCATGAGCAAAAATGCCAGATCCAAACTTCAGAACTGAGGTATATGAGAAAGGTGATTAAATTAGCAAGAAGAGGCATGGCCCGGAACCAGGCGATACATCATGGTCTCAAAACCCAGCACCCACAGACCCAAGCGAAACAGACCTAACTACGATGGTTTGGCAATGTCTGCTGAAGATGGGAGAAGATCAGCTACCACGACAAATATAGGAAACCAAAAGCCAGGGATCCAAACCTCCAGGAAGACTGAGAATTCGCTAGGAGGACAATATTAGACAATCTCTGAAGGACCGAGGACTAGATTGGAACAGGGTCGGGAAGAAGACAGCCGACAGGATAGTATGGCTCTCTCTCTCTCTCTCTCTCTCTCTCTCTATCTGGTAAACTTCTACACCCCAAGGTAGGATACCTAAGTAAGTAAGTAAAAATAATACCTACTTCAAGTTAAAACTGATGCTGATGTCGATGTAAAAGTTAGATATTCTTTTTTCATTACATTGGACAACAGCCAAAATGTATCCGAGACAAAAGTAGCTATTTGTAACTAATGTGGACACGTGCTGATCACGAATATCAACTTAAAAATTGCAAATTACCTCTAGTTTTCAAGATTCGGGGGGGGGGGGGCGGCGGGGGGAAAGGGGGGTTCAGTAGGCTGGTGGCTTCACCTTCCCGACGCGATTGACCCAGTCCTTCTCTTTTCTATAGCCCTGGCGCGTGATTCCTCACGAGACGGATAGCCTTGAGCGCTAATTGGATGACGCAATATATAGCAGTCATTGCAACCACATTTCCTCCTTGTCATAATTTGTGTTGTGGATTCTGTGAGTGCAGACGTGTCGTTCATGATGTCTCGTGAATGTTTGAACAGTGCGGGTTATTTTTGCTATATTTGCAGACAAATAACTTTGCTATCCCACAGGCGACTCATTACACCGATGATAAAGAAAGCTTACAGAGCCTATATTTTGGTTGTGAGATCGGTGACCAGGTCCGGTATTGGGCCCCACACATATGTTGTCAATCCTGTGCAACGAATCTGCGCTGCTAGTTGAACTGAAAAGGACGATCGATGCGTTTTGCAGTTCCAATGGTGTGGAGGGAACCGACAAACCATCTTAATGATTGTTACTTTTGCATGACTCCTCCAATTGGGCATGGTATTTCTAAGAAAAAGCGGCCTGTGACCTATCCGAACATTCCCTCTGCTATGCGGCCAGTGCCTCACGGGGAAGGACTTCCTGTTCCGGACCCACCAGAATCTTATTCTCTGGATGATGAAGAAGATAATAAGGCCTGTGGACATCCGTCACCTGTGAAAGCATCTACATCAAGAGATCCTGATTTCGTGCCTATCGAAGAGTCTGCACAGCCACATAAAATCACCCAGAGTGAATTGAATGATCTAGTGAGAGATCTGGAATTGCCAAAAAAATAAAGCAGAGCTGTTGGGGGTCCAGACTGCAGCAATGGAATCTTCTAGAAGAGAATGTGCATGTGTCTGTGTTTCGTGCTCGGCAAAAAGATCTGCTTCCATATTTCAAAATGACAGATAACCTCATTGCTTGCGTTGATATAGTGGGTCTGGTGGCAGCACTACACATCAACTACAAAGACGACGATTGGAGGCTGTTCATTGATTCGTCCAAGTTGAGCTTAAAAGCTGTGCTGCTCCATAATGGTAAAGTTTTACCATCTGTTCCTCTCGGGTATGCAGTCACATGAAAGAAACGTACAACAACATGAAACAACTGTTACACACCATCAACTATGACAAGTATAAGTGGCAGATTTGTGGTGACCTGAAGGTCATTGCCATCTTGATAAGGCTACAGCAGGGTTACACAAAGTTTTGCGGTTTTCTCTGTCTGTAGGACAGCCGTGCCAGGACTTCCCACTACAAGAAAAAAAATTGGCCCCAACGACAATCACTTGAACCACTAACCACTCGTAGAATCCCACAAGATCTTGCTCCCTCCTCTCCACATCAAACTTGGACTAATGAAGAATTTTGTAAAGGCCATGGATCGAAATGGGGCAGGATTTTTATACCTTCGTGATAAATTTCCAAGACTTAGTGAGGCCAAAATCAAGGAAGGTGTATTTGTCGGTCCACAGATACGTCAGCTCTTCCGAGATCAGCGTAATGATGATATCCTCGCAGGTGATGAAAAGTTAGCCTGGAATGCTTTCCAGCAAGTGGTCACAAACTTTCTAGGAAACAATAAGGCTGACAATTACCAGGAGCTTGTAGAAACCCTCTTGCAGCGCTACGAGAGACTAGGGTGCAACATGTCTTTGAAATTACACATTTTACACTCTCATCTGGATTTCTTCCCTGCTAACTGCGGTGCTGTCAATGACGAGCATGGGGAACGATTTCATCAGGACATTACTACCCTCGAAAAAAAGGTACTTGTGATAGATGCTCCAGAAACACATTACAAGCGACAGGCGAAAAGGCGTCGCTGTGAATTATTTCCGCTATGAGGATTATTATCATATGGTATGTATATGCAAATGTGTAAAACTTGCTTTATAGATATTTTAAAAAACTAGAGCTAATCTGGTGTTTTAACGGCCATTTTCATATTCAGCAGCCCAAACAACATAAAGGTAACTAGGTTTAATCCCAGATACACACAAAAAGTTAAAATTTGTTGTCCAGTGTTACTATTAATTTGTCTAGCAGTCACTGCTACAACAGTTGCTCAACATGAAATAGTTCCCCAAGGTAGAATTGGAACGACTAAGTAAGTAAGTGTATGTCTGCTATATATATATATATATATATATATATATATATATATATATATATATATATATATATATATATATATATATATATATATATCTATATATATATATATATATATATATATATATATATATATATAATGTCACTGAATATTGTCTTCAGCTGAAGGCAAATCGTTCACGAGCTAGTGTCCTTATTGACATATAATAACCGTAAAGAAGTGCAGTGAGGATAAAAACGTTGCAGTAGCAGAGCGTGTCTCAGCTCTTGTTCAGTGGGAATATTTTATCCTGTAGGCTCCCTACTTGGGAATACAACCATTTATCTATTCTACTGCCAAGAGTAGTTTTTGAGTAAAGGTTCAATATCTTTCTAAATCTGTCCGTTACTATAAATCTCTGGCCAAAAGAAAAAAAATTTGCAAATGTATAATTACAAAATTGTATATAAAAATAATAATTATTATCGCTCAGAAGTAAAGAAAAAAATCGTTAAGCTTACATAATCCACACTGAAATATTAAAAACAAACTATTGCAAAACATTATTGTACTTAAATACAAAGGTTTGTGAAAATTCCCATAATAAAATGTTAGGAAAATAAAATTCAAATATTTTTACTATGTATACGTATCTAATCGAATTCACTCACGGACCTGTCCGTGAACCACGGGGTAAGGTCATGATACAGACAGATAAAAAGAAAACCAAAATAAAATAGGAAATTTGACTAAAACACAGCAGCAAAACTCTGGATCGTAGCCACAATTTTGTTTTCATTAGGATATAAATAAACAGAAACCAGACCAATAAACATTACATGAACCAATGTTTGACGCGAATCACTGAACACAGAAACCAGACCAATAAACATTACACGAACCAATGTTTGACGCATATCACTGAACACAGAAACCAGACCAATAAACATTACAGGAGCCAATGTTTGACACGAATCACTGAACACAGAAACCAGACCAATAAACATTACAGGAGCCAATGTTTGACACGAATCACTGAACACAGGGGACCTCAAGACGCAGCAATAGAGACCGCAGTCAGCGACTCATAGCTTGACTGCCTGCGTCAGGACCAGCGAACCAGAGCTGGTCAAGACCGCACTCCACCTCCACGTGGTGGTCCTGGAAACAGTCTGCAGCTGTGCAGGCTGGCTGAGCGAGTGTGGATCGAAATGGGAAGGCAAACCCGGTCCTAAAAAATGCTGTGCAGAAGTCGGATGTGTCGACCGAAAGGTGCAGATATCAGAGCTACGTTGTAAACAGACACAACGCAACCACCGTCCTTTTCAGGGCGAACGAAGAAGAAGAAGAAGAAAGACTGAACACAGAAACCAGACCAATAAACATTACACGAACCAATGTTTGACACGAATCACTGAACACAGAAACCAGACCAATAAACATTACAGGAGCCAATGTTTGACACGAATCACTGAACACAGAAACCAAACCAATAAACATTACAGGAGCCAATGTTTGACACGAATCACTGAACAGTAAACACATTATTTACTTGCTTCCTACAAAGGGACAAATTGCAGTTGTGTCAGCATGCTCCGTAAGGTTCAAACATGAGAAAAGAAGAAAAATACAGAATATTGCTGACGCATTCGAATAATTCAAAAGTGGCGTGTAATGAAGATCGAACAGCAGGATGAGGCAGACACAAAACATGGACTGGATTGTAAGAAGAAATCTGACTTAAAAAGGCAAAAAAAAGACAAACGGAAAAGTGTCGCAATATTAGCTTTGTGTGTTCGGTTTACATTTTAAGCATAAATAAACCTTCCATTTATAATAATAATAATAATAATAGCCCCTTCAGTCATAACTGACTATGGGAATGCGCCCCTGAGGTGACAGCCCTCAGCTGCTTATTTTCTTAGTGTTCCTTTCAACGTTTTCTCCTCTCTTCTGCTTGTTGTGTGAGCTTCTTTTCGCCAAATCTGAGGTGGCGCCGCAGATAGCATTGGTGCGATCGGCAGCTTCATCCTCCCAAGTGCCCTCATGTCTCTCTTGCACACATCTTTGAATCTCAGCTGCGGTCGCCCAACTGTTCTTTTACCATCTGCCAGTTGTTTGTAGAAGATATCTTTCGGGATGCAAACATCTTCCATGTGGCGCCAGAGTATTCTGCGCTGTCTAAGCAGTGTATACATGCTCTGAAGGCCAGCACGTGACAACACCTCGAAATTTGTCACTTTATCTTTCCACGAAATGTCGAGGATGTGGCGTAGACACCGTAGATGGAAGGTATTGAGCCTTCTTTCTTGCTTAGCATAGATTGTCCATGCCTCGCTACCATATAGAAGTGCGCTGGTGACGCAGGCGTTATATAACGCAGCTTTGGTCTTCATTGTGAGTTTGAAGTTTCCCCAAATACGCTATGTGACGCGGGCAAAGGTAGCTGCAGCTTTGCCAATGCGGCTGTCAATTTATGTGCCCAGAGAGAGAGTTTGTCATTGATGGTAGACCCCAGGTATGTGAAGTGGTGCACCACTGCCAATTCATAGTTATCGATAGTGATCACTGGTGCAGCACATAAAATCTTGACTCAGCATATTTGGTTTCTTTAGACTTATTGTGAGGCCAAAGTCCTTGCATGCTAGTGTGAAGCGATTCATCAAGCTCTGAAGCTCCTGTTGTCTTTGAGTGACAACTGCAGCGGCATCAGGGAACAACAAGTCTCTTATATTGACCCTTCTGATTTTTGTTTTTGCCTTCAGCCTTGCGAGATTAAACAGACGGCCATCTGACCTAGTGTGAAGGCATTTTCCTTCAGTTGCATCTCTGAATGCATGTGTCAAGAGTAAGGCAAAGAAGATCCCGAAGAGGGTTGGAGCCAGAACGCAGCCTTGTTTAACGTCACTGCGTATGTCTAACGGCTGTGATGTGCTTTGGTTGCGGAATTTTTGGGTTCGATCCCTTCTCCACTACGGCAGTACTCATTTTCAATTGAGGTAAGGACTGATTACGAGAAATTTCTGGGTCGACACATTTCTTTCTCTTCAGCTTGTCAAGCAGATATTTGATATTGTCAAATCATTTGACACTCCTTTTTGGTGATTGTTCATCACATTTGCTTGGCGCTTCACAGCTTTGCGGAGATTAACGCAGGCAAAACCCATATGGGCCTGGTCAGTTTTCGCATGGTTTTGTTTGCTCGTGCCGTGCCAGGCGATAAAAATACTAGCCAGAAGAAGGATTTTGTGTGCAAAAGCGACGGATAAAGAGATTACTTGTTTGGGCGACACATTTTGGTCAGACATGAATGACATCATCATTTCCTGTCCACCAGATTACTTTAGATAAAAGCAAGATGGTGTATTTGTAGGCATTGCAGAGAATGCAATCGGATGTTTTATTGTCATATGGGAGAGGTGACCTTTTGCATCATGCACATAATTTCAGGCGGGAATAATTTTGAATTACCCCACAAAACACAATGAAAAACATGATAAAGGAACGTATGTTCCTAGCTGAACTGCCATCCAGCACTACACAGTGGAAAAACGTGCGGCTCTTGGCTGGTCACCCAGCAACATCATGTACGTGCGGTCATCGCACATTACCGCACAAAGCCGATATAACTGCAACGAAGCTGACGTTCAGTTCTAAACTTTAACAGTTCCTCCCCAGCAAATAGAGCTAGGATTAAATCTGATAACTGGTCTTCGTTGTCGTTGAGATCTTCATGGTAGCACTGCAGCATCCACCACACTTCTGTCTTCTGTAATAGGCTCTGGTGCGTCAAGCTGTAGATTGGGTGCCGCCTTGGTAACTTGATCTATGATAGCTTTGTTGAATAAAAAGTCATCATAGCTATCGTCGGTAGGTGGTCTGATCTTTATGATACTTCTGGTATTAACTGGTCTTGATGCTTCCGCACATTCATGTTGTTACTCAGATGAACTGTACATCATGCGACCGATAGTTCTTATGATATGACCATGCTTCCAAGGGTCACACTTTTGATGAGTAGTTCCTTACCCACACGGGGTCTCCAATTCTGAATCTTGAGCCTTTAACTCCAGTTGTTGTACTTCTTCGTTCTTGCTGATGCATTAGCAATGACAAACTGACGGTCATGTAACAACTCGGCAGGGGACTTGCCAGTGACAAAATTTGGTGTTGTCCGGTAAGCAAACAGTAGTTCACCCAGAACTCGATGTCGTGTGTTCCCTCCCCGGCAAATCTGCACCATTGAGTTTTTGAAGATGCGGACAAAGCGTTCTGTTTCTCCATTTGAAGCTGGATGAAATGGGGCCGTCATTAGTTGCTCATTTCCATGTAGTGAACAGAATTGTTGAAACTTGACCGAAGTAAACTGTGTTCCGTTATCTGAAACAATTGTGCCAGGAAAACCTTCGTGAAGGAAGATCTTAGTTAATGCTTTTATTGTTGCCTCAGTTGTCAAGGAATTCATCGCAACAATATATGGATACTTAGAATATGCATCGACACTACCAGCCATTGTTCATCCATAAAAGGACCTGCAAAATCGATGTCGATTCTCTCCCATGGACGTTCAGCTATTGGCCATGACTGATAATGTTGATGATGATTACTCTGGTTTGCTCTGCATGCATTATAGTTTACTGATAAAGATTATATGTCCTTGTTAATAGTGGCCACCAACAATGTCGTCGAGCCAGTTGTTTCATTCGGATTATGCCGAAGTATCCTTGATGCAGTAAGTGAAGGACTTTTTCACGAAGAGAAGTGGGTACAATCACTCAGTTAGACTCAGCCTGCCATAACAGAATGCCTTTGTGAATCGATAAATTAAGGCGCCTATCAAAATAAGGTTTTATGTCGCTGTTATTTCGTGACAGTGATTCTGGCCACCCATTGAGCACAAAATGTTTGACTTTATGAAGAATCTTATCTTTAGTAGTTTCAGATTCTACCAAAGCAGAGTCCAGTGGAATATCAGCTATGGCATCATCATTTTCCATGCTGACATTATAGCATGATGCTTCAGACTTGTCAAATGCAGGATCTGGTCCCATAGGTAATCTTGACAGTGTGTCCACATTAGCGTGTTTCGTTGTTGGCCTATGTTTGATGACATAGTTGTATGACATCAATAGAATGGCCCATCGCTGCAATCGCTGCATGGATAACACAGGACACCTGTTATCAGGTGAGAAGATGGACAAAAGCGGCTTGTGGTCTGTCTCCAATTCAAAAGGTTTTGTCAGGCCATAGAGATACTAGTGAAATTTCCGCACTCCAAATTATTTTCCATAAGAAGGACTGGAGTTGTGTAACATTTTCTGGTCGGGGTAGCTGTTTGATAGCTTCAATACCAGAGTCTGATGGTCGTATTCCTTCATCAGAAATAATGTTACCTAGGTACTCAACCTCAGGTTTGAAGAATTCACACTTGGACCGATTGCATTTAAGTCCATGCTGTTCTAATCGCGTGAAACGTTCTTCAAGTGTTTGCAAATGTTCATCGTCTGACCTTCCTGTTGCAATGATATCGTCCAGATAGTTAGCACAACGATTGAGATCTGTGGTTATCTGTTCTATACAGCGCAAAAATATTGCAGGAGCACTCGAGATGCCAAATGCAAGTCTTTGGTATTGGTACAGTCCATGTTGTGTGTTGATAACAGCTAGGTTCTTAGATTCTTCGTCCAGTTCAATTTGAAGATAGGCATCAGACAGATCTAATTTGGAAAATATTTTTTCAATTTTGGAGTTTATGAAATAGCTCTTCCAGTCTTGGTAAAGGATACTGTTCAACTTGTAACTGTGAATTAATGGTAACTTTAAAGTCTCCACAGATTCAAACAGTACCATTAGACTTTAGAACTACCACTATCGGTGCAGTCCAATAGCTTGTCTGAATTGGTTTAATGATACCAAGCTCCTCCAATCTTTGTATTTCTTTCTTTACTGCATCCTTCTGAGCAAAAGGAACTAGTCTAGGTTTGTGGAACCTTGGGATTGCCTCTTGACATAGCTGCAAATGTGCTTTAAAAGTCTTGCATGTGCCTAGTCTATCTGTGAATACCTTAGGAAATTTAGAACAAAGATGGTTCACCTTAGATAATGCTTCTGATGCATGGACAGGTTCTACCATATTGACAATTTCAGGTGACAGTCTATTGTCCTCTGTAATTTTAAAACCAAATGCCTTGAACCACGGGGCGCCAAACTGATTTATGCCTTCTTGTGTGTCAGCCACTAATAATTGAAGTGTTCTAACTTTATCTCCTAATCTCACTTCTACGTTTGTCAAACCTTTCAGTGGTATGTTCACAGCGCCATAACCCTTGACTTGTGAGTTAACGGGCTGTAACCTCGACATTAAATCCAGATTAAATCCAGATATGCGATGGCCCAAGCAAAAGCTTATATGCGAGTATCCACAGACAAACGGCACCCTCTGCATGGTAACATAGCTGACATTAAGGGAGCAAGAATAAAGAGAGGAATGTCATGGATGGCTGTCATGAAATGACGTCTGTTTCACATGACGCATTCGAATAACTCTACAAAATATGATACACCACGGTCAAATTTACCGCTCGAAAATATCGAAGATAAACAGTAAAATTATAACAGCCAATAGAATCGCTCCTTTTTCTGTTATGTATAGGAAACCTTTTTATGCTTGAAAGAGGGGCCTATTTTGTGTATTTGACAGAACGAAGATATTTTATTTCTTAATAACTAAAGATTTGTAAACAGAAAGGAATAACTAAATTTATAGCGGGGATATTACTTGAGAGGTTAGTGTAACGACGTCCTCATAATAATATTTTATTGTAATAGAAAAACTAGTTTGTCACATTCAAACATCAGGGTAGTCCCCAATTTAGTCAGTTAAATTATGCACTGATTTAAATGTACTGGGCTAACAAAAATATTGATAGCTAGAACGATAGAGATCAATTCCTAGTTTTATTAGAACTTTAAATAATTAAAATCGGCCCAAAAATAAGTAAAATAATAAATATTTAAACTTATTCAGATTGAACGGTAAGGCTGAAAAACGGGCAGGGTGAAAATTCTTAACGCCAGTTTTTGACTGTGTCTCGATTGGTCGAGCACGGCGTTATATAAGGCCTTGAACTTGGTCGGATTCTTGCCACTACTATTTTGAATCATAAGCGATACTAGGAAGAGCGCAAATGTAAACTGTCAATATTTTGCCGCCTGTATCTAAAGCAGACCTAGAGAACCATTGAAAGCCTGTATCAGCTTATGTATTTTACCTGAGGGTAAGCGATATATAAAAATATGTGTATATATTCATGTTATTTGCCTATAGTTATCCACTTATGTGTTCGCTGATGTGTTAGAAGGAAAAATATAGGCCAAATGTGTAACGGACTTCCTTACAAACGTGTGTAGTTTTAAAGACGACAGGCCAGAAATGGAAACAGTGTAGGATATTTGCAAATTAGGGTAAAAGTGCGACTGTAAGTCTAGTAGTGTATATGAAGGAGTATGTCATACTGGAACGACACAATGTTCACGAACATAAGATAGGATGACAGGATATATTGACATGATGTAATCAAGATATCGCTTATTATTTTGTACTTAACCTGATTAAGGTATGGAAGCAAATCATGGTCGAATGGATCTAACATACGATGTATTAAGGAAATGAGTAATCAAACTGAACTGGCTGTGAGGTATTGAGGTCACTGTCATGTGACTGATTTAATGTTTGTACGTGATGTAGTCTGTATGTAGGGGAAAACTACTGGACCCAACAAGTTTTGCGAATGTCTTTTCATTCCAGGTTTTGTCCTGGTAATATTTCAAGTTCATGAGACATCCACTTGAGAGGAGCTATGGTGGTGTACTTTTCTTCAGATAAATAGAACGAAAGCCACGTTTCCCAGCCTGGAGTTCATATTCTGTGCGAACCCAGCCAAGATTGGAGGTGTCTCAGACTTCAATCAAGATAAATGGACACATAAATCCACTGTTCAGATAATCCAGCAACAATAAAAATACTAAAAAGAGAGGAACTAAAAATATTAAAGACTTAAAGTAAAACTCGTATAATACAGACTTGTTAGAGACTGCAACATTATAACATGATGATTCACGGAGGACCATATTCAACTCTTATTACGTTACCAGCCAGGGACGTTGATACCAAGATTGTGAACGAGTAATTGAACTGTAATTGCATATATAAATAAATATAAACGCATATTATTGCCTTTTATAGAGAACATTCCATATTATTTATTTCATTTTGTAAATACCTTATAACCTGATTTTAAGTTTCCTAACCAAAAGAAAACAGGTTTAGGAACAATAAATTGTAAATACTATTATTCAGTCTTGCTTAATTATTCTAATTAAGTCAATGTTCTGTTTGATAGATATTACATGTTAATAATTAATTACGCCTAGATAATTAGCCATACAAAAACAAATATATAACCATTATTCACTGTGGGATCTGGAGAGTTAGCAGTTAGACCTTCAGTACCCAACTATCATCATACTTGAAGGTTTACATAGCTTGACCCCACTTTGATGTCGATACACCCTTACTCTTTTCAGAGAAGGGGGTATTTCTTATAAGACCAGTCTCTTATCTGGCACTATCCTGGTATCATCTGATACACCTTTGTGTCCAGGAAAGTCTTTATTTTAATAACATCTGGACCTCTCGCGACATAGGCACAGGCAGAGACAACAATCAAACAGGTAGCCACAGTTGACAATATATTCAAGGGGGAAAAGTGGAGTATGTCAGATGAGAACTGGATTAACTACCAGCATGTAATCATCAGCCGTGGCAGAGAGTGTAGAAATTGGGGGAATGGAAAAGCAGAATTGGAAATTAATCAACTGATACATGATCATTCCTGGGATGATGATGCCATTGTGTATACAGATGGGTCTGTGATCCGTGGTGAGAAATCCGGTTGGGGCTTGTCTGCTTGGGTGCAGGGCAGAATCGTCGCCGAACATAGCGGGACTTACAAGATAACAATTTTCCAGCATGAGAATGGAGGTCGAGGCTGTTACTGCAGCCTTAAGGTGGATAACTGAAACTTCATTAACAAAGGCTATCATTGTGTCAGACTGTTAGTCCACGCTTCGGAAGGTTCAAAGTGGTTGGATGCAGCATGAATGGAAAACATTCATAGAAGCTTCCAGTCTACAAGAGTTGGTGTGGATATACCGTCCTGGTCATACTGGGGTATGTGGTAATGAAAGAGCTGACAGATTAGCATCAAGAGCACCCATAGTGGGGACACTAGATATGGATAAGGGAGATATACTGAGAACAATTAATGATCACCTGTTAGAGAATGACACTGCAATAGATGAATCATCAAGGTTAAGACTGTTGGAATGTGGCATCAAACGTAAGGCTAGTAGAGATGGACGTATGAGAGGATGCATCCGCCGTGTTTACAACCAGCGAGCTACAGGAACAGTTAGCATTCACACTTATCGACATATACTGATAGAGACCGAGCACTTGTGGGTTTGCTCGGAGTGCAATGATATCAATTATGAATAACAATAACAATAACAATAACGCTTTATGAAAACTCAAACACGCTTAAAGTTCCTGACTTCAAATATGGGAGACCAAGAACGTCCATTAAGAATTGAACAGAGAATGTCTCATCTCACAATGTATTATCCTCATCAATCATTGCCTCATCTGATGCGGCTTTATGTCTCAATCAGGCATTGCCTCATCTTACACTGCATTGTCTTTAATCATAAATTGCCCCACCTCATGATGACAAGGTATAATATCTCAGGTAAGTATTGTTTCATCGATTATAGTGATTAGACAATTGGTCTTCCTCTTCTTCTTCGTTCGTCATGCAATGGACGTTGGTTGCGATGTGTCCGTTTACAGCGTAGCTGCGATATTTGCGCCTTTCGGCCGACACATCCAACTTCAGCACGGCATTTGGGACCGGGTTTGCCTTCCCTCTTCGATCCCTACTCTCTCAGCCAGACTGCAGTGATGCAGCCTGTTTCCAGGACCGGTGGAGTAGGGTCTTGGTCAGCTCTGGTTCGCTGACCCTGACGCAAGCATTCAAGCTATGAGTCGCTGACTGCATTCATCACTTTTGCTGCGTCTTAGGTATTGCCTCATCTAACAACGAGGGGTATCAAATCATGGATTGACTTATATCAGATTTCACCGACACACAATAAAATCAGGTATTGCCTCCTCTGACGAAGACAAGATATCATACCTTAATCAGGTATTGTCTTATATGACGGTGATAAGTTATCATGTCTTAATCAGGGATTGCCTTATCTAACAATGCATCGGTATAATCAGGTACTTCCTCATCTTGTAACATGTGGTATCTTATTCAAGAAAGAGAAGCATTTCTCATAACATTAACGACAAAGACAAATCACTTGAAACTCAAAGAAATTAAGCAGCGATGACATTTAAAACAAAGACACAAAAACCACAACTCAAGGCAAACGATTTAACTGTTCCAGCATCCTTCAGTCCTGAAGTGGCTTGGCGTCGAGCATATTCATCAACTATTAACCGCGGCCACTTGAACGATTCAGCCATGTTAGATCTCCCCTGTCTTTAGATGTAACAGCGCAATGAAAATTCTGTATCATTATATTGTCAACCATTGCTCCACATGACCTTAAGATCAAAGAAAGATTTTATTTAAGCCAGAAATTTCCGGTAATTCATTTTAATATGATTACACGTGGCTCACAAACGTCTGAAACTCTGTCAGTCTCCACATATTTTCGCGCCATTGAAGTACGAACGTCGTGGGTTTGGCGCCAACTATCAACATGTTTAACATTTTGATAAATTCTATGTGTTCCATAGATAAGTTACGGCGCGTTACTAACGAGTTTATCTTTGCTGTTTTTCTTTTGTTTTGTCTTTCGCGAAATATAACTTTCACTGTTCCTGCAGTAAAGACCAACTTCCAGATATTAATGATGGCCAGAATAATTTGATATAGCCTCCAACAAATGTACCAAGTCACTGTTTAATTGCAGAACTTAAAGTAGGTTTTTTCACAAGCTGGAAGCAGCAATTGAAGGAAAGAAAAATCCGAAGAGGTGTTTTACTGCTCTCTATTTATTAGAACTGTTCGTCTTCGAGCTGATGACTTTTATCACAAACGCTGATAAATATGTCCTCGACCTAATTACATGACTGCTAACTTCTTATAGCAATCAACACAAATGCTATTTCTGTTCGCTTCCACATCAGTTTGGCCGAATTTCGTTGATATAAACTGAACAGTTAACAATCAAGAACACGAAGAGCTCCAGTTGGAAATGATTATAAACATTTTGATGATCTTCGCTTTTATTTATGAAAAATGTTTTTAATACAGTAGAACTCCATTTATCCGAACCCCAATTATCCGAACATCCAATTATCCGAACACTTTTTCCAGAAAGAAAAAAAAATCAGTCTCCACCAGTCACGTTAGACTACAGTTCTGAATCTTTTGATGCGGCAAGCTTCAAATGTGTGCGAACAATTTGTAGACAATGAGATGGGCTAATGGACGGTCGCTTACGTACATGAAGTCAGTTAGATCATAAAGTCCGTTAATATCTGGTTTACCAATCCAGTGTACGTGTGAGTTCTAGGCAGAACACTGGCTAAACAGACAGTTCAACTTAAAATAATTGTGTCTGCTACTACAGCAGAATAATTTTGGTGTACACGTATTTCTCTGTGCTACCTGGCATCTTCCAGTAGGCCTAAAGCATATAAAAGGAACCGCAATGTTTTGTCAATTGAAACGAAAACAGAAATTATCAAGAGACTAGGAAAAGGTGAAACTGTGTCTTCATTTGCGAGGATTTTCAATGTTGAGAAAGCTACCGTCTCTGACATCAAAAGTAACAAGGATAAAATTATGAGTTTTGCATCGAAATTGGATAGTGAAAATGGGTCGAAGAAACATAAAACCATGAGAAATGCGAAAGATTTGAAATTGGAAGAGGCTTTGTATATATGGTTTGTGCAAAGAAGAAGCAAAGGGGAACCTATCTCTGGCTCTCTATTGTGTGAAAAGGCACTTCAGTTCAACAGTCAACTTGACGGTCCTCCTGACTTTAAGGCTAGCCAGGGATGGTTAAGAAACTTTAAATCTCGTCATGGCATACGAGAATTGGAGATTCAAGGGGAATCTTCATCTAGCGATGCAACTGCCGCTGAAAATTTTAAAGAAACATTCTTGGCTTTTTTGGAAGAAGAAGGTTTTTTACTCGATGATGTGTATAATGCCGATGAGACTGGCTTATACTGGAAATCATTGCCTCAAAAATCACTTGCATCTCAGTGCGAAGCAGCTGCCCCTGGGTTTAAAAAGTGCAAAGAGAGAGTAACAATTTTGGTAGCCGCGAATGCCAGTGGAAGTCATCGTTTACCGGTGCTAATGATCGGCAAAGCCAAAAAAACACGTTGTTTAAAGAATGTGACATGTCTCCCATTGTGCTACAAAGCACAGAAGAGTGCTTGGATGAATAGTGAAATATTTCTTGATTGGTATACAAATCAGTTCATCCCAAATGTGAAGAGGTTGAAAGAACAAGAAAAGAAAACTGGAAAAGTAATTCTTCTACTGGACAATGCACCATCTCATCCAGAGACGGATACATTGAATGCAGTTGATGCAAATTTTAAAGTAATTTTTCTGCTTCCCAATGTAACAGCACTGATTCAACCAATGGATCAGGGTGTTATAGCAAAGCTTAAAAAGATGTACAAGAAGGAAGTCCTGCGTCGTTTATTGTTGGCTGAAGATGAAGAAAGTGTGGTGGCGTTTTCAAAAAAGCTTAATCTCAAAGACTGCTGCTATATGTAAGCTGATGCTTGGACCACCCTGTCACAAGATAATCTCAACAAGGCTTGGAATAGATTGCTTGGGAAAAAAAGGAGGAAATGAAACTACTGCAGTGGACACAAATGATGATTGTATAAATGAAGTTGTGGAACTGTTTCAAGCAATGCCCGGATTTTCGGACTGTGACAAAGATGATGCACACATGTGGCTAGAAGATGATAATGATTCTGGTTTTCAGTTTTTGAATGACGAAGAAATTTTGTCTTTTGTGCAAGAAGAAAACCAAATACATGTAGTGACCGATGATGAAGACTCCTCAGAAGTACATGATGTACTTGTAGATTATGAAGAAAACCCAAAACGTCGACCAAGTCCTGAAGAGGCCTTTATAGCACTAGAAACAGCGATGGCTTGGTACGAGCAAGAAGATGACAGCTGTCCTACACAGCTTCTGCTGTTGAAGAGAATGCGGGACTTAGCAGCCAAAAGCAGACTATCCAGTTTGGTGCAAAAGAGGATTCCTCATTATTTTAAATAGTGGGCTACATCTGTGCAAGTACATGTATACGTAAGTTGCGCCTGGTTTTGAATCGTTTGTAATGTTATTTTGAAAACATTTCTCTTTCTTAACAAAAATAATTAATACAAGTAGTACATGCACTGCAGTGTAATGAAAGATTTTGGTGATACAGTGATCTAATACAGTGTGGGTATTATTATTACAGTACAAGTAAATATGTTTTATAGTGTATTTTCCTTGTGATTGTTAATTATTTTTAGAAATATGTGTACATGTACTCGATACATCATGTAATCCAATTATCCGAACATTTGATTATCCAAACGATGCTCGGTCCCATGGGGTTCGGATAAATGGAGTTCTACTGTACCTCAAATTAGAACCTTTTATCGTTTTTATCCTGAGCTATTAAATTATTTTATTTCCAGTTTTCTTCTCCTTCGTTTTATAATTGTCATCTGATTATCTTCACAAATATTGTTTATCTGTGGTGTGAGTATGCCGACAATTAAGACGGCAACCTTGATGAAAATAATAATGAAACTTTTGAAGACCGCTAAAATATTCCTGATGTTAATGATGATGATAGTGGTTGTGGTAATAACAATAATGACTGGGACAATGTCGACGAGATATATTTTCTTCTTTGTCGTCATCGAACATCGTCAGACATCACCTTCAGGCGACCAGAGTCCCGTTATCTGTGAGCTCACGGCCACTGTTTCCAGCCTTAGCCACGACACCAAGGGTTGTGTTGTGTGTCCCTTGCACATCCACAGGAGGTTAATGTTTGCTTGTCACCCCCCCTCCCCCCAAGAACCAAGAACAACTAGCTAATTCCAACACTGCTCATTTCATGAGGTGTAGGACGACGATTGCAATGGTAGACGTGATACCAAAAGTTCTGTGATCAGGAAGAAAAGGGTTGGAGGATAAGTGAAGAAAGTTAAATAAACACTCCCCAAAAAACTGACAACAGACAAAAAAATGTCTTACAGATTGTATTATCAAGTTCTAATAAAAAGCAGCATGTACTCTACTGCATCATGACACTGTTTAGTTGGCAGGGAGAATAGTCATGATTTACCCCCAGTAGCGAGGCAGTGTTGCCGTTGAGTGGTCCTGGGTTCTAGTCTCCGGTAAGCAAGTATCACTTCTGTTATATTTCTGTTGTCTAATTTTCTACTTCTTTATTTCTTACAAGTACCTGTTAGTACCTGTTAGTGCCTGTTTATGTGTATTTATTTATTTAATGTTTGCAAGCCTCGCGGTTCTCTATTTATTTATTATGCAATATGACGTAGGCGCGGTCGCTTTACTGATTAATTCTTCCATTTGTGTCTCAACTCTTCAAGAAGCAAAGGCCTTCAGTAAATTTGTGTCCTCCTGTCTTATGTCCTCCTATCTTGTGTCCTCCTATCTTGTGTCCTCCTATCTTGTGTCCTCCTATCTTGTGTCCTCCTGTCTTATGTCCTCCTATCTTGTGTCCTCCTGTCTTATGTCCTCCTATCTTGTGTCCTCCTGTCTTATGTCCTCCTATCTTGTGTCCTCCTGTCTTATGTCCTCCTGTCTTATGTCCTCCTATCTTGTGTCCTCCTATCTTGTGTCCTCCTATCTTGTGTCCTCCTATCTTGTGTCCTCCTGTCTTATGTCCTCCTATCTTGTGTCCTCCTATCTTGTGTCCTCCTATCTTGTGTCCTCCTGTCTTATGTCCTCCTATCTTGTGTCCTCCTGTCTTATGTCCTCCTATCTTGTGTCCTCCTGTCTTATGTCCTCCTATCTTGTGTCCTCCTGTCTTATGTCCTCCTATCTTGTGTCCTCCTATCTTGTGTCCTCCTGTCTTATGTCCTCCTATCTTGTGTCCTCCTGTCTTATGTCCTCCTATCTTGTGTCCTCCTGTCTTATGTCCTCCTATCTTGTGTCCTCCTGTCTTATGTCCTCCTATCTTGTGTCCTCCTGTCTTATGTCCTCCTATCTTGTGTCCTCCTGTCTTATGTCCTCCTGTCTTATGTCCTCCTATCTTGTGTCCTCGTATCTTGTGTCCTCCTATCTTGTGTCCTCCTATCTTGTGTCCTCCTGTCTTATGTCCTCCTATCTTGTGTCCTCCTATCTTGTGTCCTCCTATCTTGTGTCCTCCTGTCTTATGTCCTCCTATCTTGTGTCCTCCTGTCTTATGTCCTCCTATCTTGTGTCCTCCTGTCTTATGTCCTCCTATCTTGTGTCCTCCTGTCTTATGTCCTCCTATCTTGTGTCCCCCTGTCTTATGTCCTCCTATCTTGTGTCCTCCTGTCTTATGTCCTCCTATCTTGTGTCCTCCTGTCTTATGTCCTCCTATCTTGTGTCCTCCTTTCTTATGTCCTCCTGTCTTATGTCCTCCTATCTTGTGTCCTCCTATCTTGTGTCCTCCTATCTTGTGTCCTCCTGTCTTATGTCCTCCTATCTTGTGTCCTCCTATCTTGTGTCCTCCTATCTTGTGTCCTATCTTGTGTCCTCCTGTTTGGTGTCCTTCTATCTTATGTCCTCCTATCTTGTGTCCTCCTGTCTTATGTCCTCCTATCTGGTGTCCTCCTATCTTGTGTCCTCCTGTCTTGTGTCCTCCTGTCTTGTGTCCTCCTGTCTTGTGTCCTCCTATCTTGTGTCCTCCTATCTTGTGTCCTCCTATCTTGTGTCCTCCTGTCTTATGTCCTCCTATCTTGTGTCCTCCTGTCTTATGTCCTCCTATCTTGTGTCCTCCTGTCTTGTGTCCTCCTATCTGGTGTCCTCCTATCTTATGTCCTCCTGTCTTGTGTCCTCCTATCTTGTATCATCCTGTCTTATGTCCTCCTATCTTGTGTCCTCCTATATTGTGTCCTCCTGTCTGGTGTCCTCCTGTCTTATGTCCTCCTGTCTTGTGTCCTCCTATCTTGTGTCCTCCTGTCTTATGTCCTCCTATCTTGTGTCCTCCTGTCTTATGTCCTCCTATCTTGTGTCCTCCTGTCTTATGTCCTCCTATCTGGTGTCCTCATATCTTATGTCCTCCTATCTTATGTCCTCCTATCTTGTGTCCTCCTGTCTTATGTCCTCCTATCTTGTGTCCTCCTATCTTGTGTCCTCCTGTCTTATGTCCTCCTGTCTTGTGTCCTCCTATCTTGTGTCCTCCTATCTGGTGTTCTCCTATCTTGTGTCCTCCTATCTTGTGTCCTCCTGTCTTATGTCCTCCTGTCTTGTGTCCTCCTATCTTGTATCCTCCTGTCTTATGTCCTCCTATCTTGTGTCCTCCTATATTGTGTCCTCCTGTCTGGTGTCCTCCTGTCTTATGTCCTCCTGTCTTATGTCCTCCTATCTTGTGTCCTCCTGTCTTATGTCCTCCTATCTTGTGTCCTCCTGTCTTATGTCCTCCTATCTGGTGTCCTCATATCTTATGTCCTCCTATCTTATGTCTCCTATCTTGTGTCCTCCTGTCTTATGTCCTCCTATCTTGTGTCCTCCTATCTTGTGTCCTCCTGTCTTATGTCCTCCTGTCTTATGTCCTCCTATCTTGTGTCCTCCTATCTGGTGTTCTCCTATCTTGTGTCCTCCTATCTTGTGTCCTCCTGTCTTATGTCCTCCTGTCTTGTGTCCTCCTATCTTGTATCCTCCTGTCTTATGTCCTCCTATCTTGTGTCCTCCTATATTGTGTCCTCCTGTCTGGTGTCCTCCTGTTTTATGTCCTCCTGTCTTGTGTCCTCCTATCTTGTGTCCTCCTGTCTTATGTCCTCCTATCTTGTGTCCTCCTGTCTTATGTCCTCCTATCTGGTGTCCTCCTATCTTATGTCCTCCTGTCTTGTGTCCTCCTATCTTGTGTCCTCCTGTCTTATGTCCTCCTATCTTGTGTCCTCCTATATTGTGTCCTCCTGTCTGGTGTCCTCCTGTCTTATGTCCTCCTGTCTTGTGTCCTCCTATCTTGTGTCCTCCTGTCTTGTGTCCTCCTGTCTTGTGCCATCCACTCTAGATTTCCTATGTCTTCTTCATACCTTTCATTAATGTTTCTATTTCTCTTCCGTGTTTCGTCGTGCACCTCCTTAATAGAGGACTCTCTTCCATCTTTGATGGCCGATTAGAATTTGATGTATTTTGTCCTGTCCTTATCTGCAGAAGTTATTTTGTTGTTTAACTTTTTATAGGATGTGTTAGCCGGTCTCGTGCCCCTCCATAGTTCTAGGCAAGTGAATATTTGTTTAATTAACAATATCCTAGCACTAAGTTAGGATGCAGTGGGAGATGCTATCGTCACAGTAACTCTGCTATTTAAATATTACATCTGATTAGAATACGTCTTTAGGATGTTACTTTTAAACACTGAGGTCTTAAGGAAAACTTCAGTTGAAACTAGATCTTGTCTCGCGTAAAGGTGATGGTTAGTAATTGGACATTTTGGAGCGCCATGGGTTTTATTACTTCTTCACTATTTCTCTCATCCCTTTTCATTAAAAATGTTACATTAGGGAATGAAAACATGAATATAAAAATCAGATACGAAACAAAATACCAACACCAAAAATAACCGAAAAACCCAGGAATTAAAAAACATAAAAGGGCAATGAAATTGTCAACGCCCTAGGGTAAATCCCGGGAGTCTCAGACAATCAAAGAATAAGCCTATTACTTTCTCACGCATGTCGCATGAGACGACTAATAAGACATTGTTGGCAACTTGATCACGTAAAACACATTCTTGCAGAAACAGCAAATGGGAGAATACATGAATGCCTCTAGTGCAGGCTTCCTACAAGCGGACCAGTCACAGTAATGGCGGTATAAACAACCACAAACAAAAAATAAATCAAATTTAAACAAAGAGGACATCTACTGAATACCAGAGATAAAATAAAACAATGGTGAGCACTCAATCCGTAAGCAGCAAGACGAACCACTTCGAATATCGGACGATTGTCCAAAGTTTAGTGAAGTATGTCTTCACCATGAATTGACCGGATTGTTGTCATTTGGTAGGCTTTAGGTAAGTGGACCCGCTATAGGGGTTCTTGCTCCATACACCGTGAGGAAGAACTAAGGAAATTATTATGTTATGTGTACTGTAAACATCTGTATTGTCAGCTCATTGAAGTCTTGAATACTTGGCCTGTCGTTGACGTCATGAAAAGTCACACTTTATAGAAGGCTAGTAAGTAATCCGTCAAATTTGACGTAATTTTTAATTATAGTATGCTCTCTCCTGATGACGGCACTATTTCTTCTTTGACCATTTCATACATTTACATTACTGGTCACCATCATTAGATCTTTGTAGTAAAATTTTTCTGGATGCATTGGATATGAAGCCATGGAGCAAACTTTCAAAAATGACACGAGGAGAATTATATTGAACCAATGGAATGAAATTTGATAAATTTGGCTTTATACTTTGAAGACGTAAGGTCTCATACCGCCGATGTTATCAATCTGTGCATCCACTGATGTAAAACTCGGCTCAGAATTATACGAATGAATGTTCTGCTTGAACTACCAGTAATGTAGATGCTCAGATATGTGCTCAACAAATATATTAATTATGAAGGAAACCCGCGTATTTGCTGGTGATCATTCTCTAGTAAAGAAGTGCTTTCAGAAATATTTGAAGGTGTTGTCGGCTGATTTTTCGAAAGCAAAGTTTAATGAGTTGCAGAACTGGCATTCAACGTTCATCGGGCCACAGTTATGAACTTGGATATCCTTTTCATTGAATGTATCATGATTTGGAAACAGTGGTGTATTGGAAACAGTGGTGTATTGGAAATCAGTAATGATCCGTTGTCTGGTAGAAGTGTTTCCCTGCGATTCATGGAAATGTCCTAAAACTTCAGCAGCTGTAGTACGAAGTAATGCAGCGACTTCTGGCGACCCACTGGCTGGTGTGATGCATGACACCTCTGCTATTTAGTGAAAGCTGCAGCTCGAGTAATGCAGCGTCTTCCGGCGTTTTGGTAGCTCGCTTTCATTGCCGCCAGAGAAATGTTCTTTCAGCATCTACGGCATGGCTTGCATCAGTGTCTTGTGGCGTCTCGCTGGCTTACTGTGAAACATAACATATCCGATTTTAATTTTCAGTTTTAGCTCGTGGTTTTGTAACGTCTTCTAAGAAGAATCTTCTTCTTCACGTACGATGTCTGGTGGCGTATGGGATCATGTCTCTCCACAACTTCTTATCAACAATTCTATTGATCAATTCGGTTGTTGACTTCTTGCCATGACGTCAAACGATCCAGAATCGTATTTCTTTGTTGTCATCAACCTCTTTTTCCTTCAATTTTTCCTGTTGTCACGATATATTCCAGCTCCTTCTGTCTATAACATGTACAAAAAAGTCGATTGGTTCCTACTAACCTGAGGAATAATCTTCTATTGCACATTGGCATTTGTCAAGACAACCTCATGACTGATGTGAGCTGTCCGTGCTATTTTTATCATTCTTCTGTCAAACTACATCTCTGTGGTCTCTAGTGTTTTTCCTACTTGTTTGCTAATTGTCCATGACTCACTTCCATATGTCAGGATTGGTCCTATTTAACACTAACAAACTCTCTTTATTACTTCCATTCACAAAGAGGTATTGCATAAAATATGTTTCATTTTATAGAATGCTGCTTTCGCCTGGGCTATTCCACTATTCCCTTCTGAGATGCATCATCCATCTGATGTTATTAACATGCCTAGGTATTTGAATTTGTTGACTTTTATAAAAACTGTTCCATTTTCGTTCATATATCGTTCTAAAGAACATTAGGAAGCAATGGACGCTATTTCCGAGCGCCGTGCAATTAAGTACAATAGCCAGAAGCGCACGACTTTTACATAACTTCTAGACTCAGCTTTTGTGGGAAATATCGTGTGACTGAAGGACGCCTGAGAAAATTTCATTACAGTAATTCTTCTAATGACGAGCTAGTATTACGCCAAAACAATTCGGAAAATAATTATGTTGCGCTTTTTCTATTGGACATTTCTTTTGAAGGAATTTCTCTTTTATGGACATTTCATTTCTTTCCATTTCTTGTCAACTTTATTTTATCTTTATTGTCAAACTTATCATGACTTTATGGTCAAACTTATCATGACTTTATGGTCAAACTTATCATGACTTTATGGTCAAACTTATCATGACTTTATGGTCAATCGTATCATGACTTTATGGTCAATGGTCAATAGCCAATGTACAGTGAACAAATTGAGAGGCCTTCGTGCTCTGTTAATGATGTTCTAATTCTTCTACTTCTTCGTACACTCTCAAACGTCTACTTGAATGTTTTCAAAGAAAGCAGTAGACAGTGTGAGGTTATTTGAGTCTCTGTAGAACTTTTCCACAAATGGTACTGGTGTCGGCTATATGTGCTCTCTCTGTTCCACATATGTTGTGTATGTTTGAAGCAGATGTTCACCAGTCATTTTATCGTTACCACAGTTACACTCATTGGTACTTCCTATCTTTAGCTTGTTGAATAGATGGTATCCAAATTTGTTGTCGCCCGTGCAGAGTCTGAATATTACCACTTGTTCTCTTCTGTTGAGATGGTAGCATGCATCATTTTGTGTGTGACCTGGATGCTCTGCATACCACTTGTTTCTGTATCTGATTATGACTATACTCTTTGCCTCCTCGAAGGTTATACTTGCATCAGGCTGAGGTAGCTTTCGACCACCTGTTGCCAATCTGTCAGCCTCGTCATCGCCGGTGATATTACAAAGAGATGGGATCCAATGTATCACAATTAATTTGCATCTTTGATGTAGTTTGTGGAACACTAATGTTAGATCATCCAGGTCTGCACCATTTTGACTTTTCAACGTTGCAATTACTGGCTGTGCATCGGTAAAAAAAGCAACTTGTCTCTCTGTACTTTCCTCTGTCATTATAACATCTGCGGCAGTTTTCAAGGCCTCTGCTCTGAAGTTACATGATAATTATTCTGTTTCCACTACAGCTTTTTTTTTTTTTGTGTGTGTGCACCAGTGCTTAAGCTCAGAAAGACCCCTCCACCTCCATTTTCTGTTGCATTTGTTGCTGATCCATCTGTGTATGCATGGGTTCAGGTCGTTGCGTGGGTAATGTTTCTCTATGCATTTTGTCGTTATGGATTTTCTCTCTGTTGTAGTCTGGCCCTTCTTTCTTTAAATTCCAGGAATTTTTTCTGTCACTTCAGGGAAACGATGTTGTTTCGATACTGAAAGCTTGTGTGGGTTTAACTTATCATATTGCATTTATGGAAACTGCTTCTACGAAGCTGCTTCGCCTTAGTCTTTGCCTTCTCAAAGCATTTATTCTATAGCACATTGGGTGGTATGTTAGTCTCCTGAATTTTTCAGCGTATTGCTGGGCCCTGCTGTCTCGTCTATCGTCCATCGGCTGGAGGCGTGTAATCTTTTCGAGTTCATTTATAAGTGTTATCTTCATGCCTCCACTTATAATTCTCATTGATTTACCTTGCACGGAGCATGCGCGCTGTTTCCATATTTTCCTGAAAATGCACCATGACAAGAATGCAAGGCATGCTCATTTTTATAAAATGAGTTTTCATTTTAGTTGTAACGGTGCATTGCCTTTCCTGCATTTTGCATAAAAGCTGACAGGATTTTAATTTTGTTCGTTACAGTACGTTACAAACTTGGACAATTAGCAATATAACAATTTAATTTTTATAGTATAGAATTGTTTGACTGTCGGATATAATAACTTCTAATACTTATTGCTCTCTTAATAATAAATTAATGCAAACATTGTTCTTTGATTATCGTATTAGCCGACTGTACAACACTGTCTAACAGCATAATTTGCATATTGTTGATTCGGAATTTGCTGACAGGCTATTTAGTTACATGGGGTGTCTTTAAAATGATGGGATATGTAGCTCCATTCTCGGCTATCTATTGGATGGTTTACTATCTACTGCTTCGCGACCCGGCATGCTTTATGGTTATTTCATCAGCTACTATGTTTGTTATCTGTTTAACTACTTGGTTACAAGACAATTTTCTCATATCCATTTATTTCTTTTAAAATGTTGATTCGTTATTCAATTCGCTGCATGTTGCCTTGATGGACAGGTCAATGCGTTTTTACAAGGATTACAGTATTAATGGGATATCAGTGTCCCCTGTAGACAGATAACTTTATATCTTCAAATATTAAATCTACGGAATTGATATTTATATCTAAGTAGATTGAGCTATAGACAGACTCCCAGCATGGTAATATTCTCTATCTATAACCAGCCACACTCTGCCAGACTCATCAGAAATCCTTCACTCAAAGAAAGCATCTATTTTCATTAAAAAAAGGAATAGAACATTTTCAATATTCTCTCTATGCGCCCTTCAAAGCAGATACGATCGCCATGTGTGATATAAGTTATGATAAACGTAATGTGATGGTTAATTCATAACTGTAATTCACAGTCAGTATTTGTGACGTCCCAATAGAAAGAGCGCGGCATTTTGGTTATCAACACCTGGGCGATTGTATTTGTGTAGCCGTGAATAAATATTAGATTAGGCTGTTTTGATAGTGCCGTGAATTCCGGAAAAAATTGTGTCTGCCAGTATATGCTTGCTTATTCTCCTCTTTTAACTATCCGTGAATGCATTGAGGTCAGTAATTTAACCGTATTTTTACTTTTTACAAGAAATGGGAGGAGATCGGAATAGCATGATATGAGCTTCATTTCTCTCCGCTCGTCCACTGTCTCGGATAACTCCCGTGTTCAACCCAAAATTTGGTTATAATTAGGGTATTCATTGCAACTTGATGTTTGTTTGTTGAGTTATACATTATAGCGTTAGTTATTATTGACATTATATGATGTAAGCTATTTACATCATAATATGTTTCCTATTTACATAATATTTATTTTATTGTTGTTCTTACGCTTTAAATGATGATAATGTTTTCCTCTCTTTATTTCGTTTTCTTTGTTAGCATTACTTTATAGAAGTACTTCTTTTGTCTGTTGTTGCTGTTTTTTGGGGGGTTTTTTGGGGGATGAAGATCCTCGTTGTTTTCAATGTGAGTCTGCTAACAGCTCTTTTTTCCATCGTTGTATAAAAGTGATTGATGTTTTAGGGTGATTGCTTTGTTTTGTTTTAAAGTTTTACTTGATTATTTGTTACTATTAAAACGTCCAAGGATGTATACCTTACATTTTATTTGTTCCTAATAAAGACTTTTTATGCATTGTCACGGGTTGCCTCTCCTTAGCTCTGCAGTAGTGGTCCAACAGTGGTCAAAACTCAAGAGTAACTAATGTGGGTCTTCAATGTGTCTACCTTTATACAAGATTACTCTTGGCAGAGTTGTAGATAGAAGGATAATGATGCTTCTACCTCAAGGCAGTATTCACAAGATATTCAGAAAAGCAAGAACAATGCTGCATTGGCTGAGCACGTTAACTCTAGTGTCTGCCGTCAACGTTTGTGAAGGATTGTGTAATTTTATAATTCGTTAGCTCGTTCAAGCCCCCAGCTGAGTTTATTCATCGAAGTTCCTCTTATTATTATTATATATATATATATATATATATATATATATATATATATATATATATATATATATATATATATATATATATATATATATATATATATATATATAGCTCTGTTTGAGTGTATTTAATACATTGTATGAGACATATGGATGTAATACATTCAAAATGGTTAAATCAACTTTAGATTTGTCTTTATACAAGTAACAAATTTAATAATCAATGTGTTTAACAGTTATAGAAAATGAATAATTGTTTAGAAAAAAAGTATTCATCAAAGTGTGATGTTATGGTTTTCAAAAATGGACAGTTCACTTGGCAGCTTTTTAAGTTTTACTTAGCTGGCAATAGTTGTTTCTGCTCCCGCTGATGTTGGGTATTTGCAGATAGATGACTGGATCACTCGTGTCCCTGGTCAAGATTTAAGAGTTGCAGCACGTTCCAAGTAGAATCACTGAGTAACTGCAAAGCTGGTCCCGCATCTCTAAGATCCGTCTGATGATAGTGTCACTTGTTCCAAAAATATTACCCTCAACTGGTACCACCAACTAGAATGGCAAAAGAAGAGAAACGAATACCCTCTGAGTGTTGAGTTTCCCTACACATATGTATGTGCTCTCCTCTTTTCATTCCACCATCCCATTTATCTCATAACGTTTACTCTCGCTGAGAAGTAATCTTAATCCCAGTGGGCGAAAACTATTTTTACATTTAAAATGAATAGGTTAATATTTAACTTTAGTTGAAAATGTTTACATTTACATTGGTTGAAAAGGTTAATAATATAACAAGTATGTACATCATTTCTTTCATCATTCCCTCCATGCTCCATTTGGAACTTGGGACTAGCTCTGCTTTTGGTTCTTTATAAGAAACTCGCAATAAAGCAGTCACCAGCCCTGGCAGTAGTGGTTCATGAAATCATCATTCTATATCCTGAGGTTGCCAGCCTAAAATGATTTGGACATCCACTAGCAATTTTTACATATTAATATTAATAATTTCTGCTGGCTCAGAGAAATAAAGGCACTTGTAGCGGCCTCTTACACTTGGTCTGGGGTGTTGTTACTTTAGCAATAAGTTTGACTTGTGTTTCAGTTTTCTTAGATTCCGTGTTTAACTGGTAGCGTTTTCCTGGGCTCTAAGTCTTCAATATGCTCCAACAAGGGTCTGGTCTGATAAATGAAATCTGATTTTAGTCTTAACTCTGGCAAGGTCTGGGTGTCTTCTTGGCGCGAGGTAGGTTTTCGCATTGGTCTAACCTGGCTAAAGTGTCAGATTATCTTCTTCTTCGTACACTCTCAGACGTACACTTGAATGTTCTCAAAGAAAGCAGTAGTCAGTTTGAGGCTATTTGAATTCCCGTAAAGCTTTTCCACGAAAGGAACTGGAGTCGGCCATATGCGCTTTCTCTGCACCGCAAATAACGGGCAACTTTGAAGAGATGTTCAGCAGTCATTTTGTCAGTGCCACAGTTAAACTGATCGGTGTTCCTATCTTTAGCTTGTTGAATAGATGGTATCTCAATCTGTTGTGGCCAGTGCAGAGTCTGAAGATTACCACTTGTTCTCTTCTGTTGAGCTAGTAGTAAGTATGTCAGATTATATTGCCTATCTTCCCCCGCATTTGTTTGTTACGATGTTAAGCAGGGTTCCAATCGGAAGGGGCGTTGTGCCTTCATTCCGAATGTCTGCCTATCGTTTCAAACTTGCGTATTTTGTGGGGTAATTCAAATTATTTCCGCATGGAAATTTCTGCGCGTTACTGCGAAGGTCATGTCTTCCAAATATGGAATGAAAACATCCAATCCTCTCTCGGCAATGTTTTCTTTAATACGACTTTACTTTCATTAAAACTAACGTCTTCGTTACAATGTGTACCGGAAACGATTATGTCATTTTTGTCTGTCCAGAAATGTGTCACGCAGGCGAGTAATCTAACTACCCGTCGCTTGCGCAAACAACATTATTCGTTTACCCATCTGATCGAGGAAGGCAAATCAGCCTCATCAGCGATTAAACAAATTCGCTGGGCGATTTTATTGCTAATCCGTAGCCTGATGTCGGGCACACCTGAAATTTTCCAACATGATTGTCGGTTAATATTATCTCATCCGTCTCCTTTTTCAGCAGGGATGAACGGGTAAACAAGCAGACATGACGACTTATCACTGAGAGGAGTGTAAGATGATTTTAAAGTACTAAATATCTGTTTGATAGCAGGGAAAGAAAATGTGCCGACCACAGAAAAGCACGTAATTTAGTCCACTCAAAAAATGTAACTAAATACTGCCGGAGAGGAAAAGAGATCGACATAATATTTCTGTGACATGCATAATGATAATGTTATTTCTGTAGTATATAGAAGCTTTCTTTCTTTCCTCCTTTCTTGGTTTTTCACAGTTGGTTTGTAGCTCTTCTTCTGCTGGCTGACTGTCTGGAGGATTTTGTGGACTATTGAGAGGTTCTTCATAATGTTATGTCTATCTCCTCATTTGCTCTTGTACAATTCTAAGCGATTTTCCATTCTTGTCTTTGATGAGACTATTTGCTTGATTATATTTCCCTGTTAGCTTCTTTGATCTGTTGGCTGCAGCTTGTTCCAGAATTCCTCTGTGATGTTTTGTGTTGTGTGACAATCATTAGCATACTATTTGTTCAACATATACTGTAAAACTCTTCAACATGAGGTAATTAAGCAAGTCCTCTGGATCCAACAAAACAATTTTTTTCACTTGTATTTACAAATCCATAGTAAGCAAAGTCATATGCATACATCTTCTTAAAACAATCCTCGTAAAAATGTCTTGGTACTGGTTATTTATTGGCTGTCTTCTCCTTGCAGCCTATCCAAGTTGGGGTAATTAATTTAGTTTAACTCCTTTGCGTTTGCTTCTTAGATTTATCCGACTTAGGAGCAAATTGACAGTAGAGCCTCTATCTTTTCTTATTGATTTGTAGCTAAATCTGACATTTACGAACTCCGCTTCATCCCTTATAAGTTCAGCTCGCTATCTGTACAATAAGGCATTTCTGGCCTAACCAGGTTTTATTTCTGAAAAATGAAACAAGTCACTCGAAGCTGTACTTACTGAAACATAAGAATTTCCAACATATTAAAAGAAAGCTATCTGCTTTACAGAGTTGATTTCTTGAAAACTTCAAGACCAGCAGTTATACGTCCGTACAGACTGGCTTTTGGGGATCAACTGATTTCTGATATCGAAATTTGCCTTCGCAAAAGTGGTGCGGGCTTTACCAGCCTTCTGGTTAGACAGTCTAATATTTCTTTATTTATTTCATTGGATCTCACATGCCCACCGATGGAGTGGCTCGACTATTCCGATTAACGTCATCGGTTGCTGAGCAACTGCCGCCAAAAATTAGCGTTGAGTCGCTATTTAACCTAGTTTCAGTCTCAATCTGATAACCGCGTATCTTGAGTCTATTTCAATAAAATCTCGTAACTATTCTACCTAATCTAACTGATAACAATTAGCACGAATGATTCTATGGTATCAGTAGTAGGCCATCCGGTGAAATATTGAAATCCCGCGAAAGTTACAAACGGGAAAATGAACGCCAACGCGGACCTTCGAGAAGAAAAGGGTTAGATCTAGGTTAAGTATATAAGCCCGCTCAGATTCAATTCCAGACTCTCAAAATTTCATAGCTGAACCGAAATCCAGCAGACTGACATACGTTTGTTCAAGCTATATAGCCACAGCCCACTGCTGAGAAGAGAAAAGCTGACCTGCTAGTGAGCAGACATGTTTAAGTGATAAGCTCATTTCCTTAATATTGTGTCTGAAGGGCGTGTTAAACTAATATTAATCGTTGGGTTACAATTATTTTGGTGTTATGTAAATTGCTGCAATATTTAATATTAATGGCAGGACTTAACCAAAGAGCAGTAATCAAGACAGAATTCAGAATCATTTGTAAATGATATATATATTCTACCGATGTATATTATTGTTCGTATGACGTCCTTCTTTGATTTACGTGACCATGGCCTCATAGATCATATTGTCTAAATGAGGATTCTGATCAATGGTGGTCCGTCATCGTAGGATCGTCTTGGTGATAAGAAACAGATACCATAATCTGTGCATATGTTTCAGGTTCTTATCCGCGAGGCTCACAACTGCAGTAGTGGTGCACCGGTGGCCAACACACAAGAGTATCTAGTGTGGGTCTTCAAAGGTGTCTACCTTCGCACAAGATTACTCTTGGCAGAGTTGTAGATAGAAGGATAATGATGCTTCTAACTCAAGGGAGTGTTCAAGGTAAAGGAACCCGTTACACGCCCATTGAGGCATATTGGGAATATAGTGTTAGGCCCATATTATCATGACCGTCGGCACACTAGGGGTGATGTGGTCGGCATCGCGCCGGCTGCCTTAACCTTCCCAGAGTTGCTCTGGTACCCATTTGGGGCTTGGTCGACCCAGGAGCCGTTTGTGGCCTAAAATTCCCACCTCATCTGGGGATCGAACCATAGACTACTGCGCTAGGAAGCCAGTGCACTAACCACTATGCTACCGCGGCTCCTTAGATGTGTATATATATATATATATATATATATATATATATATATATATATATATATATATATATATATATATATATAATAAGCGTCTTGCTCATACGTTTGCTTTCAAACCTATAATAACTGAATCAACAATGATTATTTTGTTCTAAAATAACACGAAACAAATTTAATAATCAATTAGTTTTTAACAGGTTAAAATAACGATTGAATGATGGTGAATTTTAAATGTATATAAAAAAAAGTGTCTTCACTGAGACAGGGGTTGAGGATTTATTAATATTGTCCTTTTGCTGTTTCCTTTAATAAGAACTTAGCTGATCTAAGTGAGTCCTGCAGCCGTGGTTTCGTCAATTCTTTTGTGATGAGGGCACTTCTTCACACAACCTGCCCAATGTAGGTGGTTGGTGTTGAATCCCTGCTCTTGACTCACAATTGGTGGCGTAGAAACTTTAGTCTTGCAGCTTCGTACCACGAACTTTAGACAAAATAAAACGAACAAATGCCTCTGCTAAGTACACTGGGCTGGAAGATTAATAGGCGCATTGTCTCGTTGTCCACCCACCAATGTTAGCCCCTCTGAATAATTATTCTTCCTGAGTATACACAGTATAACTCAAGGAATATGATTAGAAATCACCGTTTATTTTTCTGGTCACTTAAATGGGGAAAATGTGTCTGGACAGCTCGAGGGCAGTGGCTTGCCAGAATTACAATTAACAAGGTACATATATCTCACAAATTGATACTATATACTTTAAGCTAATGTGATGTAATCATCACTTCTCGCTGCTCCATTCGGAATCTGTGGTCACTTCTGCTGTCGGTTTTCTTTACGACTAGCAAGAAGCAATCACCAGCACTTGCTGTAGTGGTTTAAGAATATACTATTTTCATATGTTGATGTTGCCACCATCATATATGTGGTAACTTAGAGGTTATGGGGTTACTAAACTAAGGGTACCCAAGGTGAGGTCAAGCTGTGTAAGTTCCCTGAGTCTGATTGATGATGATGATGATGTAATTCTCAGGGTCCCTATCCGCCACCTCTAAGATCTTACCTTGTATAAATTAATCTCTGTAATGTTGTGTGGCTAGTGTCTAGGGTAATGTATTTTATGTGATAAAAGAAAAATGTCAAACAAAACTTTAACCCAATAAAATTAAAGTAAGTAAGACTTTTGATGACGTTTAGGTAATTATTTTTTACAATGTAATCTCCCTGTACCTCAATTTTATGGGACAGGGATTGTCAACTCAATCGAATTTTTATTTACACTATTTAAAATAAATAAATTGGAACTCTGTCCATGTTTTTTGTTTATACAAAAGAAAAATCACTGAAGAAATCCACCCACTGTTCTGTTTACCGGCTTGTACTGATCACTGTTAATGTGTTGAAAAGAATGTTGGGTTCATCACTTCAAGGTGATTATTTAATTATTATGGTTATGGTTATTATGGTGGAACTTTATGATATCAATACTTTTGTCAGTGCCTTTTCTAAAGGACTTAACTGGCATGGATTGAAGAAAACAGTTGGCCCATAGGTCCTCAGAATCAACAAGTGTGGGGCTCCTGGTCGAAGGTGTGGGGCTAGCTACAACTTGAATACTGAGCGATCACTCCCAAGATTTTCGTCCCTCACCAGGTTTCCTGCCACCAATAAGTATTCTGACATATAACCCTGAAGTAAGAATTTCACATAACATAAGCTTGACTAGGCAGTAAATGGGTTCTACCACTGCTTTAGTGTTCCAGACGGCGAAAGCTTTGGTCACTGTGACGGGTGACGGTTCCTTCAATTAGTTACTGTTAGTTGACTATTAATCACTCTCTTGACTTGTTTAATGTTGTTTATATTATTCAGTTAGCTCTGACCATAAATAAGTTCCTTCGACGTTCTGATTTGCATATTTACAATAATTGATCTTTCTTGTGAGAGAGTTATCGTGCTGAGAAAATATAAACATTAAACAGCTGTGGAACCAAACCCGTAACGTAAGGAAGATATCAAGCCTTCAGTTAGAGTCCACATGTATTGACGTTTTTCACATAGATAAATTCCAACATTTACAAACTTCATATACAGTTCAGCATAATGATAATTCCAAGCAATACAAGTAAGTATATCCGTCCGTGTCAATATAATGTGTCAGATGAACGTCATGGCTATGTACATGCGCTGCTGTAGTTAGACAGCCAGAAATGAGCGCATGAGTTCTTGACAGCTACAAAATTGAATCATAATTCGATTCTCCTTCCCTCATTTATTTTACATAATAAATCTCATACTTTATCTTAATATCTGAACTGACCCTGAGTTCTATATTGAATTCATACATAGGTTATATACTAAACCTCTCCTTGGAAGGAGTCCAAGACACGACATCTCTGCTTGACGGACAGCATAAAAAGGGTAATGTAACCAAGTCACCAAGCGGGACCTTCCCAACGCGAATACGTCATAATCTTAGCATATATTTCGCGTTCAGTAGTCCGTGTCACGTAGGTCTTTATATCATTAAATTGCCTACATCTTCTTCCTATTCTCTCACCCGCATCCTTTATTTTATTATCTTTCCTTACTTGTTTTTTCCTGTATTTCTCGCATCACTTGTTTTGCGAAAAATATTTTCTTCAGTATCCTCAAACTTTACCTTGTGTTTTTTCTCATACTGGGATACGTAATTCTATTACTTAGATGTCAGTCAGACGAGAAGGGCAATTAAGTGGCAGCTATCTCAGACATCGAGCCGACTTGGGTCTGCACCTTCAGATGACACGACACTCCTGAGTTAGATTCTCGACGTAAACGCGTGAGAATGCTAGGAGAGAGCCGACATCCGTCTGCATTTTCACCGGTCAACCACGAGTTGCATCGGCAGAACGCTTAAGTAGGAGCGAATATTTACACCTTATAGTCGCAGTTTCAGACAGGCTGTCTGGGATTTGAAACTGACACGCGTACATCGTGGTCAGTAGGTGGCAGTTACGACATGTTAGGTGTTAAACGTATCGTTAAGGCCGGAAAGGGAAAGCATTTCGTTCTACGAAATAATAGTTCCTCCTTTGTCTGGTTTTAAGATATTAAACCTAGTTTGAAACTTTATTTTCATTCTTTCTTAATAATTCGCAGTAGACAGGTGGTTCGCGAAGAGTAAAGCCGTATAGCGAAGTTTCTCAGTTTGTTGCGACAATTTGTCGAACTTCTAGACTTCCATAAATATAGGCATATAATTCTTAATTGTGCGATATCCTGTAGTGCTGTGTTTGAGGTAAATATATTATTATCTAGTATTTTGTGAAGTGATTAAGTGTTAAATCCAATTAAGCCAATTACAGAGAACTGGAAGCATCTACGGAACACCATTCAAAGTACTGCACTTGCCACCTTTGGTAAGAAAACAGCAAAGTCAAATGACTGGTTTGATGCTTCATCAGATGTGATGGCACCTGTCATTGAAGCTAAGCGCAGTGCTATGAATGAATACAAACGTTCACCGAGTGCCAGAACCCTACAGATCCTGAGGGCTACGAGAAGCAAAGTTCAACAAACTGCTCGACGCAGTGCAAATGACTACTGGCTCCAGCTCAGTGAGAGCATCCAGATCGCAGCGCAAACAGGCAACATTAGACAAATGTATGATGGTATAAAGAAAGCACTTGGCCCCCATAAAAGTAAGACGGCACCGCTAAAAACCATCAGCGGAGAGAAGCTAACCGATAAGGGTAAGCAGATTGAGAGGTGGGTCGAGCACTACTCTGAGCTCTACGCTAGAGACAATACCGTTACGCCTGCAGCCCTTGATGGTGTCAACAGTCTGCCAACTATGGAGGAGCTGGATGCCGAACCAACATTAGAGGAACTCAGCAAGGCCATTGATAGCTTGGCCTCTGGCAAAGCACCAGGCAGTGATGGGATTCCTCCTGATTTAATCAAATGCTGTAAGAGCACGCTATTACATCCCCTGCATAGGATGCTGTGTCAGTGCTGGGAAGAGACAACTATTCCTCAAGACATGCGAGATGCCAAGATTGTAACACTGTATAAAAATAAAGGAGACAGAAGTGATTGCAATAACTACAGAGGCATCTCTCTTCTTAGTATTGTTGGTAAGGTTTTTGCCAAAGTCATCTTAATGCGACTACACAAGTTAGCTGAGCGCATATATCCAGAGTCACAGTGTGGATTCCGAGCTGGCAGACCAACAACAGACATGATCTTCTCTCTCCGCCAGCTTCAGGAAAAATCAAGAGAGCAGAAAAGACCATTATATATCGCCTTTATAGACCTCACAAAAGCATTCGACCTGGTTAGTAGGGATGGACTCTTTAAAATCCTCATGAAAATAGGCTGCCCTTCTAAAATGCTGGAAATGATAAAGTCATTCCATGACGGCATGAAGGGAACAGTCCAATATGCTGGAAGCACGTCACAGCCCTTTGATATACGAAGTGGCGTTAAACAAGGCTGTGTTCTGGCTCCGACCCTCTTCGGAATCTTCTTTGCCTTACTCTTGAAACATGCATTCAGAGATGCAACTGAAGGAATATACCTTCACACTAGGTAGATGGCCGTCTGTTTAATCTTTCAAGGCTGAAGGCAAAAACAAAAATCAGAAGGGTCACTATAAGAGACTTGTTGTTCGCTGATGATGCTGCAGTCGTCACTCAAAGCCAACAGGAGCTTCAGAGCTTGATGACTCGCTTCACTAAAGCATGCAAGGACTTTGGCCTCACAATAAGTCTAAAGAAAACGAATGTGCTGAGTCAGGATGTGGGTGCTGCACCAGTTATCACTATCGATAACTATGAATTGGCAGTGGTGCACCACTTCACATACCTAGGGTCTACCATCAATGACAAACTCTCACTGGATACAGAAATCGACAGCCGCATTTGCAAAGCTGCAGCTACCTTTGCCCGCCTCACATCGCGTGTTTGGGGAAACTCTAAACTCACAATAAAGACCAAAGCTGCAGTATATAATGCCTGCGTCACCAGCACACTCCTATATGGCAGCGAGACCTGGACGACCTATGCTAAGCAAGAAAGGGGGAGCCGCGCTGGTGTAATGGCTACAACGTTGTACTGGCGACCAGGTGTTCATGGTTCAAACCCGGCCGTCGGCGTTTGAAGAAATGTTTACGACCGGAAATTTGACTGAATAATCTGAACGGCTCCTGCACATAAATCCCGTGTAGATGGGAAAAGCGAAGCTCCTGACCGGGTTGGAAGGAAAGTCCAGTGACTCCCCAGCCTCGCAATGACATGTCATTGGGCCGAAAGAGCTGGAAAAGCTCGAGTGCCGCTGGTTATAGAAAAAAAAAAGCAAGAAAGAAGGCTCAATACCTTCCATTTGCGGTGTCTACGCCGCATCCTCGGCATCTGGTGGAAAGATAAAGTGACAAATGTCGAGGTGTTGTCACGTGCTGGCCTTCAAAGTATGTATACGCTTCTTAGACAGCGCAGACTTCGCTGGCTTGGCCATGTTCGCTGCATGGATGATGGTCGCATCCCAAAAGATATCTTCTACGGACAGTTAGCAGATGGCAAGAGAACAGTTGGGCGACCACAGCTGAGGTTCAAAGATGTGTGCAAGAGAGATATGAGGGCACTGGACATGGATCCAGCAACATGGGAGGATGAAGCTGCCGATCGCACTAAGTGGCGATGCTATTTACAGCGCCACCTCAGATTGGGCGAAGAGAGGCTCACACAAGAAGCAGAGGTGGGGAGAAAACGTCGAAAGGAGCACCAGGAAAATAAGCAGCTGAGGGCTGTCACCTCAGGGGCGCATTCCCATAGTCAGTTATGACTGAAGGGGCTATTATTATTATTATTATTATAAGTGTTAAATCGCTCATTTCATTTTAACTAGTTTCTTTTGTGCAGAGTGCTAAATTTATCTAGTCTGTATTATTTATAGTGACGAGTTACAGTGGAAAACAGAAATTATATTTCTTGCTTAAATTCAGTCGGCTAATAAAGAAATTTAATTTAACTTCTAAATAAATCAGACGAGAGAATATATATTAAAAACTAAACTTATAACGCTAGATACATCATTGAGTGTTGACGAAATACGTATGTATTTTCTAATTCATGATGTTTGATTTTATTTACATAACTTACTTCACGGGAAGTTTTTAAATATAAGTCAAGCTGTAGGCTTGCCGTTTGAAATGTAAGTTATAACGAGTACATATTCTGTATATTATATTATACGTTGTTTTCTTCATTTAGCGAATGCTGGGAAAACCCAACTTGCCGGCGTTTAGTAAAGAGACATAATTGTGAGAAGCATAGACATTTCCTATCTTTAACCACGTGGGTTTTTTATTAAGTAACCCAGGTCTGACAGTGCATGTGCCATCAGAGATAAACAATAATACCAATCCCACTAACGGTTGCTAAAGACTAATGTGTATACTGGGCTTCTGAGCCAGTTCATCTTGCTTCTCAAATTGAAATATACATGCTGCCTGGCGGCGAGAATAATTACAAGTAATAACATTTAACAATTTCGACAACTATTGAAAGAGTGGATAGTGAACCAAGACTATCTGTTGAGAGCAGTTGTCCACTGGTCATCTTTCCCAAAATAAAGGAAATCCTCGTGTTTTTTTCTGACTGTGTGCCCGTTTAAACTTGCTTATCCAACCTGATTCAAGTGACATTAACAGTAATCAAAATTTAACTGGTGAAGTGAATGCTCCCCGAAAACCGTGGAATAAACCTGTAATTGTAGAGCTGGGATTCGCTTTATCCAAAGAATACAGATTCACTGTAAAGAAGTGTCCTAAGGTTGCGCCAGACTGTGAACTACATCAAGTTTTTAGGTAAGAACGTGTGCCAGGGATCCCTGATGAAAGAACCGAGTGAAAGTGGACTGAGTGAGTTTTTTTATAACTATTGATTCACCCCCACGTCACAATCTCCTTACGGAAGAGTGGCTGCTTGAGTAAATTGTTCCTTTTTGAAAGACAATATTAGACCCTAATCATATGTATTTATGACTCTTTGGGCCATCATCTGTCTCATAACGGGGCTGTGGGCTAAACCTAGAGTTAATATCATAACGGGTCTATCATCCTTGTAGTATTTTCTTGAATTTGATGACTATTTGTATATGTTTTCTTTTGATGTAAATTTTATATGTTGTGTCGTAAGTTTAATATGATAAATAAACTTAACCATAAATTAATCAGCGTGTTGGTCAGCTCGTTCTAAATATCTATATAATCATTGTTATAGTTTCCCCACGTCTGTGTGTCTACCTGTCGTCACTGTATGTGCGTGCACGTGAGTGGGTAGAGATCGGTTGGTATACATATATTTAATGTATATGTGGTAGACTGTCTGACTGCTTAAAATCTGTCGTAGAAGATAGGTGAGAGAGAGAGAGAGAAGATTTTCTCGCATCTCAGAGACAGCCTCTATCACTATTCTATCATCTCACTCGTGGAATCTATTTCCTTTACTAACTCACCCTGGGACTCTCACTCATTCCAAGCTATTCAGAAGGGACCAACCCAAGTCTTAATTCTCCTATCGAAAATCTACGACAAATGGTCGCTCGTTACCGGGAATTGAACCCAAAATCCTAAGGCGATACGACAAATGGGGTCTCGCCCGACGGATTTTTGAACTTAGAATAGGAAGACGAGTACGACAAATGTGGACTCGTCTATCTGGATTTTGAACTTAAGATTCTTTATTCTGAAATAGAGTAAGAGTTTGATGTCTTGTGAGTTGTTATATCTTTAAATTTATCCCCTAGACTAACGATCTGTTTTCGGGCGTGCTGACCACACAAACTGATAAGTTTTTTCCACAGCATTAAGAAGCATTATACATTTGGTTTACAGGTTGATTTTGTCGGAATACATGTTAATTAATGATTTTGTAATACTAAACGCTGGTAAAGTTTTGTGAGTGTATAACATTCACAAGGGTTCTGAAGCAGGAAGGTGTTTGAACTAAAGTTAAGGAGTGCGTTTCGGACTATTTGTCCAGATTAATTGCCTCCCTCACCCTAACTGTCTTCAGGGGTAAACTTGATAGTGGATTAAAATTAAGGGATTATTTTTCTCTTTAATTTTTACAATAATTATTTTGTTTCCACTGTAGCAACTTATTTTTCAGAAGTAATCTTAACTACCATTTAGTTGGCGTAGTCGTGTTTTGCATTAGGTGCTTTATTGCCGATTAATAGCAGCGATAGTTAGATTTTTATTTTTGGAGGAGGTATCCCAGGGTTAAATATATCATCTTTTGATTTTTTGGTAATTTTTTTCTCGTAAGTGGTAGGAACCAGTGTATCCTTTTTCCTATTTTCTTTCTCCACTAGTCTCAGTCACTGACATAATATGGCCGAGAGGGCAAAGCTTAGACAACTCCTCAGGGACGAAGCGAGAGAGGAGGGACTGGAAGGAGAGGAAGCGAAAGCGTTTGTCAGAGACGAACTTGAGAGATATGATGCGGAGAGGAAAGCAGCTGAAGCTAAAGAGGAAAAAGAAGAACTAAGGAGGAAAGAAGAAGCAGCGGAGAGGAAAGAAGCGGAAGACCGGCTATTACAGCAGAAGAAGATGGATGAGGAAATGGAAATCCGCAGGATGCAGCATGAGAAGGAGAGGGAAGAGAGACAGCATGAGTTGGCTCTTAAAACTCTAGAATTCCAAAGTCGTGGTGCTGCCTCTACCTCCAGCAATGGAGAGTCTTCTCCTCATTCTTCCTTAACTGATCCTTCTAACACTCAATCTACTCATCTCACTGCTATGTCTTTCGCTCTAGAATCTTTCCCTTGTCCAAATGAGAAGATTGACACATGGTTAGAAAAATTTGAGAAAATTGCAACTCTGTACGGTTTAGAGAGGTCGCGTTGGAACATGAAGCTTTCCCAGGCTTTGAAAAGTTCTGCGTATGATGTTTACGCCAAACTGGAAAGCAGCCAACAAGACAACTATGATCTGTTGAAGAAAGCGTTACTGGAGCGCTTTGAAATGAACGCTCGCAAATTTTTGCAACTGTTTCGCAACAGCAGAAAGGAGAATTCTGAATCTTTTCACCAGTTCTCTTCCCGTCTAAAGGGATATTTGACAAAGTGCCTTGAGCTCTCGCAGCTCCCCTCTACCTATGAAGGTCTTGAGGAATTTGTTTTAACAGAACAAATAAAGAACACTTTGTCTGCTGATACCCGGAGATTTCTCGCTGAGCAGGGGGCAGAAAAACTTGAAGACATTTTGGAAAAGTCTGAGCGTTATCACAATGCGCTGGCTGAACTACCGGCCACAAAGCGGAAACCGACAGAGGAGCATTTTCGAAAACATAACCTAGAGCAATCTTCTCAGGCTTCTAACCAAAATAACCACAGAGAAACTGGACCTCAAAACCCCCCTCCTGAAAAATCCAAGTTCTACAAGAACAAGTACCCCAACCACCCCAAACAGTCTGATCAACCCGACCGCCCTACATGGCAGCGTAGCCAGAAAGGACAAGGTGGCAAAGGGAGAACCCCTGAGCACGGGACATATGATCAGACCGAGCACACCGAGCCGAAACGCATCGGATGCTTATTAACAGTCTCGCAAGGCGGAATTATTGACAGTGATTCCCAACCTGTTGGGGATAGACCCTCAACGCGAGGTACTGTTACTTTGAACGGTTCTCAAACTTCTTGCTTATTTGACACGGGGCTTTCTTACGATTGCATTGTTGCCAGAAACCTGGTCAAACCCGGTCAAGAGACAGCAGAGACCGTCCAACTTTGTGGAGTTCGTAAGAGTGATGCACCTACAGCGCTTCCCATCGCATTGGTGGAGATACACTCTGACTTTGTCAGAGGCGTGATCAAAGCGGCTGTTATGGATGATCCCATCTACCCAGTCATACTTGGCGGGAGATACGTGTGTATTGGGAAACCGGAAGAGCCGATTGTGGCAGCAGTAACTACAAGAGGGCAAACCAAGAAGGAACGGGAGCCTGCGCCTAATTTGTTACCTATGGAACTTAAAGAAGCGCAATACAAGGACCCTACTTTGGCACCCTGCTTTAGGAAACTGCCCATGGCTAAGGAACCCAGACAGCACGGGGACATTTTTTCTAAGGATGGCGTACTTTATCGGAGAACGGGCAAGCCTGACCAAGGTTACAACCAGCTCCTAGTACCGAAACAGTACAGAAGCCAAATCCTAGAAATGGGGCACTCTCTTCCCTTCAGCGGACATATGGGACAGAACGCCACAAACCAACGTATAACCACTCATTATTGGTGGCCAGGAGTAAATACTGATATTATCAGGTATGTCAAATCCTGTGCCCAGTGCCAACGTGTACCACCCAAGCAACGGACACCCCCAGTCCACATGGGTGAAATGCCAATAATGGAAACACCATTCGAACGGGTTGTGATCGACATTTTAGGGCCTTTCGAAAGGACTAAAAGAAGGAACAGTTTCATCCTGACCTTAGTCGATACATGCACTTTATGGGCAGAAGCTATCCCGCTAACATGCGCAGATGCCAAGCATGTCGCAGAAGCCCTCGTGCAGATTTTCACTCGGTTGGGATTCCCTCAGCAAGTGTTGACGGATAACGGATCTCCATACCGAAACCTGTTGATGGATGAGATCGTTAAGATCTTGAAGACCCAACACATCCACACTAAGCCATATACTCCGACCGGAAAGGGGCTCGTGGAACGTGCAAATGGAAACCTCAACATGATGCTAAGTAAGCTGGCACAAGTGAAACCTGAAGATTGGGATCTCTGCATTCCTGCAGCATTATTTGGCTACAGAGAATCTCCTCATACTTCCACAGGATTTCCGCCAGCTACACTCTTATTCGGCAGACCCATTAAGGGCCCGCTTGAAGCCTTACTTCAGTCTCTGACAGACGAGAAGGCGGATGAGACAGTTGTCTCAGCAAGTAAATATGTGTCGGTTTTAAAGGAAAGGTTGAAACTAGGGTGGGACCTAGCAACGACTAACTTTAAGCGAGCACGCACAAAGCACGCTAACCGATACAGGAAAGTCGCGAAAGAGAGAGAACTGGAAGCAGGAGAGAAAGTTTTGGTGTTACTCCCTACCGGAAACAACCAACTGAAGATCGGATGGCAAGGGCCGTTTACCGTCCTGAAAAAGATTTCTAAGGCTAACTACCAGATCTCTATTCAAGGAAAGGAGAAGGTTTTCCATTTAAATCTCTTAAAGAGATACTTGGAAAGACCAGTGCCAACCTCCGACCATCTCCTGGCGATCGCCAAAACTGACGAAGATGACGATAGTGGCAGGGATATTCCACCGCTATCACAGGAAATCTTTCAAAAATGTCAGAAGCGGCGACGCTCTTTCAAGCGCGCATGGGAGACATTCCAGAGGAAGGAAACTTTGGGGAGTAGACTTGAGTAGGAATTGGAAAGAGATGGAGGGGGAAGATGAGAGGGAAGAAGACAGACACCCCGAAGCTACGGTTATAGGAAATTTAATTCCATAACGTAGACATGGAGTGCTTCCATATCTTAAAGGGGGGACGTCCTGTCACGTAGGTCTTTATATCATTAAATTGCCTACATCTTCTTCCTATTCTCTCACCCGCATCCTTTATTTTATTATCTTTCCTTACTTGTTTTTTCCTGTATTTTTCGCATCACTCGTTTGCGAAAAATATTTTCTTCAGTATTCTCAAACTTTACCTTGTGTTTTTTCTCATACTGGGATACGTAATTCTATTACTTAGATGTCAGTCAGACGAGAAGGGCAATTAAGTGGCAGCTATCTCAGACATCGAGCCGACTTGGGTCTGCACCTTCAGATGACACGACACTCCTGAGTTAGATTCTCGACGTAAACGCGTGAGAATGCTAGGAGAGAGCCGACATCCGTCTGCATTTTCACCGGTCAACCACGAGTTGCATCGGCCGAACGCTTAAGTAGGAGCGAATATTTACACCTTATAGTCGCAGTTTCAGACAGGCTGTCTGGGATTTGAAACTGACACGCGTACATCGTGGTCAGTAGGTGGCAGTTACGACATGTTAGGTGTTAAACGTATCGTTAAGGCCGGAAAGGGGAGAGCATTTCGTTCTACGAAATAATAGTTCCTCCTTTGTCTGGTTTTAAGATATTAAACCTAGTTTGAAACTTTATTTTCATTCTTTCTCAATAATTCGCAGTAGACAGGTGGTTCGCGAAGAGTAAAGCCGTATAGCGAAGTTTCTCAGTTTGTTGCGACAATTTGTCGAACTTCTAGACTTCCATAAATATAGGCATATAATTCTTAATTGTGCGATATCCTGTAGTGCTGTGTTTGAGGTAAATATATTATTATCTAGTATTTTGTGAAGTGATTAAGTGTTAAATCGCTCATTTCATTTTAACTAGTTTCTTTTGTGCAGAGTGCTAAATTTATCTAGTCTGTATTATTTATAGTGACGAGTTACAGTGGAAAACAGAAATTATATTTCTTGCTTAAATTCAGTCGGCTAATAAAGAAATTTAATTTAACTTCTAAATAAATCAGACGAGAGAATATATTTTAAAAACTAAACTTATAACGCTAGATACATCATTGAGTGTTGACGAAATACGTATGTATTTTCTAATTCATGATGTTTGATTTTATCTACATAACTTACTTCACGGGAAGTTTTTAAATATAAGTCAAGTTGTAGGCTTGCCGTTTGAAATGTAAGTTATAACGAGTACATATTCTGTATATTATATTATACGTTGTTTTCTTCATTTAGCGAATGCTGGGGAAAACCCAACTTGCCGGCGTTTAGTAAAGAGACATAATTGTGAGAAGCATAGACATTTCCTATCTTTAACCACGTGGGTTTTTTATTAAGTAACCCAGGTCTGACAGTGCATGTGCCATCAGAGATAAACAATAATACCAATCCCACTAACGGTTGCTAAAGACTAATGTGTATACTGGGCTTCTGAGCCAGTTCATCTTGCTTCTCAAATTGAAATATACATGCTGCCTGGCGGCGAGAATAATTACAAGTAATAACATTTAACAATTTCGACAACTATTGAAAGAGTGGATAGTGAACCAAGACTATCTGTTGAGAGCAGTTGTCCACTGGTCATCTTTCCCAAAATAAAGGAAATCCTCGTGTTTTTTTCTGACTCTGTGAGCCCGTTTAAACTTGCTTATCCAACCTGATTCAAGTGACATTAATAGTAATCAAAATTTAACTGGTGAAGTGAATGCTCCCCGAAAACCGTGGAATAAACCTGTAATTGTAGAGCTGGGATTCGCTTTATCCAAAGAATACAGATTCACTGTAAAGAAGTGTCCTAAGGTTGCGCCAGACTGGGAACTACATCAAGTTTTTAGGTAAGAACGTGTGCCAGGGATCCCTGATGAAAGAACCGAGTGAAAGTGGACTGAGTGAGTTGTTTTTATAACTATTGATTCACCCCCACGTCACAATCTCCTTACGGAAGAGTGGCTGCTTGAGTAAATTGTTCCTTTTTGAAGGACAATATTAGACCCTAATCATATGTATTTATGACTCTTTGGGCCATCATCTGTCTCATAACGGGGCTGTGGGCTAAACCTAGAGTTAATATCATAACGGGTCTATCATCCTTGTAGTATTTTCTTGAATTTGATGACTATTTGTATATGTTTTCTTTTGATGTAAATTTTATATGTTGTGTCGTAAGTTTAATATGATAAATAAACTTAACCATAAATTAATCAGCGTGTTGGTTAGCTCGTTCTAAATATCTATATAATCATTGTTATAGTTTCCCCACGTCTGTGTGTCTACCTGTCGTCACTGTATGTGCGTGCACGTGAGTGGGTAGAGATCGGTTGGTATACATATATTTAATGTATATGTGGTAGACTGTCTGACTGCTTAAAATCTGTCGTAGAAGATAGGTGAGAGAGAGAGAGAGAAGATTTTCTCGCATCTCAGAGACAGCCTCTATCACTATTCTATCATCTCACTCGTGGAATCTATTTCCTTTACTAACTCACACTGGGACTCTCACTCATTCCAAGCTATTCAGAAGGGACCAACCCAAGTCTTAATTCTCCTATCGAAAATCTACGACAAATGGTCGCTCGTTACCGGGAATTGAACCCAAAATCCTAAGGCGATACGACAAATGGGGTCTCGCCCGACGGATTTTTGAACTTAGAATAGGAAGACGAGTACGACAAATGTGGACTCGTCTATCTGGATTTTGAACTTAAGATTCTTTATTCTGAAATAGAGTAAGAGTTTGATGTCTTGTGAGTTGTTATATCTTTAAATAATTTATCCCCTAGACTAACGATCTGTTTTCGGGCGTGCTGACCACACAAACTGATAAGTTTTTTCCACAGCATTAAGAAGCATTATACATTTGGTTTACAGGTTGATTTTGTCGGAATACATGTTAATTAATGATTTTGTAATACTAAACGCTGGTAAAGTTTTGTGAGTGTATAACATTCACAAGGGTTCTGAAGCAGGAAGGTGTTTGAACTAAAGTTAAGGAGTGCGTTTCGGACTATTTGTCCAGATTAATTGCCTCCCTCACCCTAACTGTCTTCAGGGGTAAACTTGATAGTGGATTAAAATTAAGGGATTATTTTTCTCTTTAATTTTTACAATAATTATTTTGTTTCCACTGTAGCAACTTATTTTTCAGAAGTAATCTTAACTACCATTTAGTTGGCGTAGTCGTGTTTTGCATTAGGTGCTTTATTGCCGATTAATAGCAGCGATAGTTAGATTTTTATTTTTGGAGGAGGTATCCCAGGGTTAAATATATCATCTTTTGATTTTTTGGTAATTTTTTTCTCGTAAGTGGTAGGAACCAGTGTATCCTTTTTCCTATTTTCTTTCTCCACTAGTCTCAGTCACTGACATAATATGGCCGAGAGGGCAAAGCTTAGACAACTCCTCAGGGACGAAGCGAGAGAGGAGGGACTGGAAGGAGAGGAAGCGAAAGCGTTTGTCAGAGACGAACTTGAGAGATATGATGCGGAGAGGAAAGCAGCTGAATCTAAAGAGGAAAAAGAAGAACTAAGGAGGAAAGAAGAAGCAGCGGAGAGGAAAGAAGCGGAAGAACGGCTATTACAGCAGAAGAAGATGGATGAGGAAATGGAAATCCGCAGGATGCAGCATGAGAAGGAGAGGGAAGAGAGACAGCATGAGTTGGCTCTTAAAACTCTAGAATTCCAAAGTCGTGGTGCTGCCTCTACCCCCAGCAATGGAGAGTCTTCTCCTCATTCCTCCTTAACTGATCCTTCTAACACTCAATCTACTCATCTCACTGCTATGTCTTTCGCTCTAGAATCTTTCCCTTGTCCTAATGAGAAGATTGACACATGGTTAGAAAAATTTGAGAAAATTGCAACTCTGTACGGTTTAGAGAAGTCGCGTTGGAACATGAAGCTTTCCCAGGCGTTGAAAAGTTCTGCGTATGATGTTTACGCCAAACTGGAAAGCAGCCAACAAGACAACTATGATCTGTTGAAGAAAGCGTTACTGGAGCGCTTTGAAATGAACGCTCGCAAATTTTTGCAACTGTTTCGCAACAGCAGAAAGGAGAATTCTGAATCTTTTCACCAGTTCTCTTCCCGTCTAAAGGGATATTTGACAAAGTGCCTTGAGCTCTCGCAGCTCCCCTCTACCTATGAAGGTCTTGAGGAATTTGTTTTAACAGAACAAATAAAGAACACTTTGTCTGCTGATACCCGGAGATTTCTCGCTGAGCAGGGGGCAGAAAAACTTGAAGACATTTTGGAAAAGTCTGAGCGTTATCACAATGCGCTGGCTGAACTACCGGCCACGAAGCGGAAACCGACAGAGGAGCATTTTCGAAAACATAATCTAGAGCAATCTTCTCAGGCTTCTAACCAAAATAACCACAGAGAAACTGGACCTCAAAACCCCCCTCCTGAAAAATCCAAGTTCTACAAGAACAAGTACCCCAACCACCCCAAACAGTCTGATCAACCAGACCGCCCTACATGGCAGCGTAGCCAGAAAGGACAAGGTGGCAAAGGGAGAACCCCTGAGCACGGGACATATGATCAGACCGAGCACACCGAGCCGAAACGCATCGGATGCTTATTAACAGTCTCGCAAGGTGGAATTATTGACAGTGATTCCCAACCTGTTGGGGATAGACCCTCAACGCGAGGTACTGTTACTTTGAACGGTTCTCAAACTTCTTGCTTATTTGACACGGGGCTTTCTTACGATTGCATTGTTGCCAGAAACCTGGTCAAACCCGGTCAAGAGACAGCAGAGACCGTCCAACTTTGTGGAGTTCGTAAGAGTGATGCACCTACAGCGCTTCCCATCGCATTGGTGGAGATACACTCTGACTTTGTCAGAGGCGTGATCAAAGCGGCTGTTATGGAACGTTTCGGCTCGGTGTGCTCGGTCTGATCATATGTCCCGTGCTCTACCCAGTCATACTTGGCGGTAGATACGTGTGTATTGGGAAACCGGAAGAGCCGATTGTGGCAGCAGTAACTACAAGAGGGCAAACCAAGAAGGAACGGGAGCCTGCGCCTAATTTGTTACCTATGGAACTTAAAGAAGCGCAATACAAGGACCCTACTTTGGCACCCTGCTTTAGGAAACTGCCCATGGCTAAGGAACCCAGACAGCACGGGGACATTTTTTCTAAGGATGGCGTACTTTATCGGAGAACGGGCAAGCCTGACCAAGGTTACAACCAGCTCCTAGTACCGAAACAGTACAGAAGCCAAATCCTAGAAATGGGGCACTCTCTTCCCTTCAGCGGACATATGGGACAGAACGCCACAAACCAACGTGTAACCACTCATTATTGGTGGCCAGGAGTAAACACTGATATTATCAGGTATGTCAAATCCTGTGCCCAGTGCCAACGTGTACCACCCAAGCAACGGACACCCCCAGTCCACATGGGTGAAATGCCAATAATGGGAACACCATTCGAACGGGTTGTGATCGACATTTTAGGGCCTTTCGAAAGGACTAAAAGAAGGAACAGTTTCATCCTGACCTTAGTCGATACATGCACTTTATGGGCAGAAGCTATCCCGCTAACATGCGCAGATGCCAAGCATGTCGCAGAAGCCCTCGTGCAGATTTTCACTCGGTTGGGATTCCCTCAGCAAGTGTTGACGGATAACGGATCTCCATACCGAAACCTGTTGATGGATGAGATCGTTAAGATCTTGAGGACCCAACACATCCACACTAAGCCATATACTCCGGCCGGAAATGGGCTCGTGGAACGTGCTAATGGAAACCTCAACATGATGCTAAGTAAGCTGGCACAAGTGAAACCTGAAGATTGGGATTGTTGCATTCCGGCAGCTTTATTTGGCTACAGAGAATCTCCTCATACTTCCACAGGATTTCCGCCAGCTACACTCTTATTCGGCAGACCCATTAAGGGCCCGCTTGAAGCCTTACTTCAGTCTCTGACAGACGAGAAGGCGGATGAGACAGTTGTCTCAGCAAGTAAATATGTGTCGGTTTTAAAGGAAAGGTTGAAACTAGGGTGGGACCTAGCAACGACTAACTTTAAGCGAGCACGCACAAAGCACGCTAACCGATACAGGAAAGTCGCGAAAGAGAGAGAACTGGAAGCAGGAGAGAAAGTTTTGGTGTTACTCCCTACCGGAAACAACCAACTGAAGATCGGATGGCAAGGGCCGTTTACCGTCCTGAAAAAGATTTCTAAGGCTAACTACCAGATATCTATTCAAGGAAAGGAAAAGGTTTTCCATTTAAATCTCTTAAAGAGATACTTGGAAAGACCTGTGCCGACCTCCGACCATCTCCTGACGATCGCCAAAACTGACGAAGATGACGATAGTGGCAGGGAAACTCCACTGCACACACAGGAAATCTTTGAAAAATGTCAGAAGCGGCGACGCTCTTTCAAGCGCGCATGGGAGACATTCCAAAGGAAGGAAACGTCGGGACAGACTTCATGAGTAGGAATTGGAAAGAGATGGAGGGGGAAGATGAGAGGGAAGAAGACAGACACCCCGAAGCTACGGTTATAGGAAATTTAATTCCATAACGTAGACATGGAGTGCTTCCATATCTTAAAGGGGGACGTCCTGTCACGTAGGTCTTTATATCATTAAATTGCCTACATCTTCTTCCTATTCTCTCACCCGCATCCTTTATTTTATTATCTTTCCTTACTTGTTTTTTCCTGTATTTTTCGCATCACTTGTTTTGCGAAAAATATTTTCTTCAGTATCCTCAAACTTTACCTTGTGTTTTTTCTCATACTGGGATACGTAATTCTATTACTTAGATGTCAGTCAGACGAGAAGGGCAATTAAGTGGCAGCTATCTCAGACATCGAGCCGACTTGGGTCTGCACCTTCAGATGACACGACACTCCTGAGTTAGATTCTCGACGTAAACGCGTGAGAATGCTAGGAGAGAGCCGACATCCGTCTGCATTTTCACCGGTCAACCACGAGTTGCATCGGCCGAACGCTTAAGTAGGAGCGAATATTTACACCTTATAGTCGCAGTTTCAGACAGGCTGTCTGGGATTTGAAACTGACACGCGTACATCGTGGTCAGTAGGTGGCAGTTACGACATGTTAGGTGTTAAACGTATCGTTAAGGCCGGAAAGGGGAGAGCATTTCGTTCTACGAAATAATAGTTCCTCCTTTGTCTGGTTTTAAGATATTAAACCTAGTTTGAAACTTTATTTTCATTCTTTCTCAATAATTCGCAGTAGACAGGTGGTTCGCGAAGAGTAAAGCCGTATAGCGAAGTTTCTCAGTTTGTTGCGACAATTTGTCGAACTTCTAGACTTCCATAAATATAGGCATATAATTCTTAATTGTGCGATATCCTGTAGTGCTGTGTTTGAGGTAAATATATTATTATCTAGTATTTTGTGAAGTGATTAAGTGTTAAATCGCTCATTTCATTTTAACTAGTTTCTTTTGTGCAGAGTGCTAAATTTATCTAGTCTGTATTATTTATAGTGACGAGTTACAGTGGAAAACAGAAATTATATTTCTTGCTTAAATTCAGTCGGCTAATAAAGAAATTTAATTTAACTTCTAAATAAATCAGACGAGAGAATATATTTTAAAAACTAAACTTATAACGCTAGATACATCATTGAGTGTTGACGAAATACGTATGTATTTTCTAATTCATGATGTTTGATTTTATTTACATAACTTACTTCACGGGAAGTTTTTAAATATAAGTCAAGCTGTAGGCTTGCCGTTTGAAATGTAAGTTATAACGAGTACATATTCTGTATATTATATTATACGTTGTTTTCTTCATTTAGCGAATGCTGGGGAAAACCCAACTTGCCGGCGTTTAGTAAAGAGACATAATTGTGAGAAGCATAGACATTTCCTATCTTTAACCACGTGGGTTTTTTATTAAGTAACCCAGGTCTGACAGTGCATGTGCCATCAGAGATAAACAATAATACCAATCCCACTAACGGTTGCTAAAGACTAATGTGTATACTGGGCTTCTGAGCCAGTTCATCTTGCTTCTCAAATTGAAATATACATGCTGCCTGGCGGCGAGAATAATTACAAGTAATAACATTTAACAATTTCGACAACTATTGAAAGAGTGGATAGTGAACCAAGACTATCTGTTGAGAGCAGTTGTCCACTGGTCATCTTTCCCAAAATAAAGGAAATCCTCGTGTTTTTTTCTGACTCTGTGAGCCCGTTTAAACTTGCTTATCCAACCTGATTCAAGTGACATTAATAGTAATCAAAATTTAACTGGTGAAGTGAATGCTCCCCGAAAACAGTGGAATAAACCTGTAATTGTAGAGCTGGGATTCGCCTTATCCAAAGAATACAGATTCACTGTAAAGAAGTGTCCTAAGGTTGCGCCAGACTGGGAACTACATCAAGTTTTTAGGTAAGAACGTGTGCCAGGGATCCCTGATGAAAGAACCGAGTGAAAGTGGACTGAGTGAGTTTTTTTATAACTATTGATTCACCCCCACGTCACAATCTCCTTACGGAAGAGTGGCTGCTTAAGTAAATTGTTCCTTTTTGAAGGACAATATTAGACCCTAATCATATGTATTTATGACTCTTTGGGCCATCATCTGTCTCATAACGGGGCTGTGGGCTAAACCTAGAGTTAATATCATAACGGGTCTATCATCCTTGTAGTATTTTCTGGAATTTGATGACTATTTGTATATGTTTTCTTTTGATGAAAATTTTATATGTTGTGCCGTAAGTTTAATATGATAAATAAACTTAACCATAAATTAATCAGCGTGTTGGTCAGCTCGTTCTAAATATCTATATAATCATTGTTATAGTTTCCCCACGTCTGTGTGTCTACCTGTCGTCACTGTATGTGCGTGCACGTGAGTGGGTAGAGATCGGTTGGTATACATATATTTAATGTATATGTGGTAGACTGTCTGACTGCTTAAAATCTGTCGTAGAAGATAGGTGAGAGAGAGAGAGAAGATTTTCTCGCATCTCAGAGACAGCCTCTATCACTATTCTATCATCTCACTGGTGGAATCTATTTCCTTTACTAACTCACCCTGGGACTCTCACTCATTCCAAGCTATTCAGAAGGGACCAACCCAAGTCTTAATTCTCCTATCGAAAATCTACGACAGTCCGTAAAATATCGACATATTCTATTAATGTTATTGACCCCAAAATTTGCGCACTGCTAACCCCAGCAGACGCCGTCATTTAAAATAACACCGTAACAGTCACACAGGCTCTCCCGCTGATGTCAGCTTAGTTAGTTTAAATTTCAAGTGGCCGACTTTGCAAGCAATTGTTAATTCTTATTGCCCCATCCTCAACTACGCTTAACCAATCAGAACGCGCGTCAACAAATTTTAACTTTTTCCCCAAGCTACCAAATTGAGCAGTTTATAAGTGTGTTCGCTCGTCTGTTTTTATTTTATATATTATATATCTCATTTATTTATGGACAGATTTTTAATATCAAAACAGATTATTAAGCGGCCAAATGCCCTCTATCTATCTATATAGGTTTCATTTAATTATTCTTCCACATTTTCATCTGTATAAATTTTAAGTAATTTATTGTGCTTTTTCCGAACTGAAAATATTACTAAAATAAAATTTTCTATGTCAAAATAATATTATTACGGGGAAATCTTTATGTCAATATATTAAGCAATATTAACCCTATATTTCAAGATATCTCTCTCCTTTTTATTCTCTTTAGTTTTTGAGAAATAAATTATTTAATTTTATTCCAAAGCACAGATTATGCATATTTTCTCCTACAACCAAAATTTTATCGTCACTATAAAACGAGGTAACAATACGATTGGTTGTTAATTTTTACGACGTTTGTTAATAAATATTGGGAAGGGTAGTGCGTGTTAAAAGGGGGTAGTAACCTTTTTAACTTGGCGTAGTGGAAAATTCAAATTCTTTAGTTAAAATGTTGGCGGTTGATTTGTCTGTGGCCTTTAGACCAAGGTCAAACATGGAAATTATTTATAGATTGTAAAAATGCGTTAACTAGGTTTTGAGGGGGAACATTTTTGAACGTGTTGTCCTACAGATCCACTTTACGACAATATATAACCACTTAGCAAGAAAAACATGTCAATTTCACATTTGTAAAATATAGGTTCACAACTTACCCTAAATGGGATCTACAATCTCCCGCGCAGATGTATGGACACAGCACTTTGGTTAGATACTTCGAATACCGGTATGGACAATTTTATTATTCCTCTTATAACTTGATTCTCATTCATTAAGAATCTGGTTTTTGCATTTAAAAAACATTCTCTTTTAAATTATAAAGACGCCCAAATACTTTGATCTGACACTTATAATTTTGGAATTCTTTGTGCGATCCTTGTGCTTCTGATTCCTTAAGTATCCAGTCTTTGTATTTAAAAATGCTTGTTCTCTTTTAAGTTATAAAGATGCCCATATACTTTGATTTGTCACTTTTAATTTTGGAATTCATAGTCCGATGTCTCTCTGGCTCCTGTGAGTTGCTAATTTGACGATGCGATGCAGTCTGATTTGTGTCTCCGATTTCGCTATTTTATACTTCCATTTCTCAGTTCAAATCCCATATTGTACTTTTAGAGCAACTTGCCAATGAAAGTCAAAGTCTATTCCGGCTTTCAATTTAAACCAATAGTAAGCTCTTTAAAACTATGTGGGTCGGGGTGTTAGATAATTTCTATCCCCAGCGTGTTTTAAAATATCAATTTTAAAATTTAAACGCGTGACCTCTTTCAGATATGGCAGTAATACTTCCGATTGTATTTGTACAAACTCTCAAACACATTGGTGAACTAATTTCCTGGCTAATACCTTCCGCCCATATTGTCTCCTCTGACAGGTTATCTTGTAATCTTGATACAATGATGTCCAGCGGAAGCGATTACATATATCACCTGTGTTTGCGTACATTCTCAGACGGCTTTCTTAGACAGCCAATCTGGCTTTCTTTCCATCGATCGTGCGCGACCACCTTGCGTCAACACAGATCGTCTCAATCGAAGGTGGCTAGACGACTTAAGTGATAAAAGTATTATCCGCTGACCTGTGTAATTAGCCTTGTTTTATTACCATTTACCTGGCGAAACGTAAACAAGTCTAGGGAGTGGTCAGAGCAAAAATATAGGTGCATAAAATATGCCAAATAATAAGACGATGAATGAGAGAGAGAAGGAAGCAAAAGTACATTCACAAAACGGTTTGTGACAACAACAAACGCTTCTGATAGGAAGAAGCATACCAGACTGAAGTGTGTGATTCAAGGACTACCTATGGAAATTCGCCTGATGGTAGCATTGTGGCTACCTGCGTATGTGATTTAAGTATTTTGGACATGAACAGATTATATATGACGAGAAGTGTCTGCAATAAAATGACTGGAATGAGATAAGTAATCATTACTTTAAAGAAACAATATCCAGAAGTCACCAATTGCCCGAAATGTTGAACAAAGACATTGACGCCATATAATTTTCCAATTTGTGATTTGTGTAAATACACATCTGCAGTCTTAACCACACGTCTGTTTTAATTCATAAATGTGCATATATAAATTTTACTAATCGCAGTTGATTGATTTTGTTTAAATTCCAATTCTGTTCGAAATTTTGTTATTGTGTGAAAATTAAGAAAATTATTATAATATTGTAAAATTGGTAGGGATAATTATCGAGCTGCATGTCACATCAACTATTACTAGAGACGCCCTTGGAGCATAGGATAGGTCTAGTGAGAAGATGACTTACTTCATAGCTCTCTTCTACTTCTACCATCTAGGATTGTACACTTAACTACCTGACTTGTCCTGTTCGTTCGCTCTCTCGCTGGCTCTCTCTCTCTCTCGCTTTCTCTCTCTCTCTCTCTTTCTCTCTCTCTCTCTCTCTTAGACGGGCCTAAGTTCCTTTCTCTCAACACTTTGAAAATAAAGTTCGTTCGCTCTCTTTCAGTCCCTATTCATACAATCGTAGACTTTTCGAGTACTTTATTAGTTTTGATTACATGCCCCCCTAATCAGATTATCTTTTCTTATAATATCAATTGTAGGTTCTAATGACGATGTTTGTACTTTTCTACATATTTTATGTCATGTTTATAAGTAGTTAATGTTAATATTAGTGTGCTATTTTATTTTACTTTGCAACGTTGAATTCCTTGACATTGATACTCTTGTATGTAAAATGCATATGGGAATAAATGAATTCAGTATGAAAGGTGAGAGAAAGGAAGGGCAGAATGTCAGACGGGCCTGCGTGCCCAATTCTCAACCCTTTGAAAATAAAGTTCGTTCGTTCGTTCGTTTGTACCATCCCTACACTAGTTCACTAGTTCTCTTCTCCATTTCTGAGAGCTATATCTAACATTTTCTATCCAACATCTATCTCACCACATCTGTGTTGCGTATTCGCCTCCTTACCAGAGAACCTTCTTCTGTCATGGATGGCTGAATTGACTTATTACGAGTATTTGTTAAAGTTTTTTTTGTGGTTTTAAGAATTTTCTACAGGATGGGGTAACCGGCCTTATACCCAACCTTCCTTAGTTGCCTCTTACGAGATGCATGGTAGGTTGCAGTGTTACTATTCTTTGCTCCTCGTTGGGGCCCCAGTAACACACGGGCAATTACTTTTCTCTTTTTATTGAAACTTCTCAACTTCGTCACTTTCACTTTTATAGAGTTCTTACAATTATCTTTCTTGGATTTTCCTTTGACTCACAAATATACAAAATCTTGTTCGAGCGCTTGCTTCTCGAGGCAGAGGGACCGTGTTCGAAACCATATCGCTTCACACTCCAGTCTTCCCAGCTGTAAACATTGGTACCTGGCTCTTTTCCTGAGTTATACAAGGCAGAGGCAGTGAGGTAGTTAAGTGTCATCCCATTTCATAAAGCTGAGACCTAGTCTGGGCGACATATCTAACACATCACTCCCTTACTGCAGTATCTGCCTTGTGGCAATTTTTTTTCTGTAGAATGAGTTCATGTAGGCTTAAAGAGGTTCTAGAGTTCATTTAGGCTTAAACAGGTTCTAGAGTTCATTTAGGCTTAAACAGGTTCTAGAGTTCATTTAGGCTTAAACAGATTCTAGAGTTCATGTAGGCTTAAACAGGTTCTAGAGTTCATTTAGGCTTAAACAGGTTCTAGAGTTCATTTAGGCTTAAACAGGTTCTAGAGTTCATGTAGGCTTAAACAGGTTCTAGAGTTCATGTAGGCTTAAACAGGTTCTAGAGTTCATTTAGGCTTAAACATGTTCTAGAGTTCATGTAGGCTTAAACAGGTTCTAGAGTTCATGTAGGCTTAAACAGGTTCTAGAGTTCATTTAGGCTTAAACAGGTTCTAGAGTTCATGTAAGCTTAAACAGGTTCTAGAGTTCATGTAGGGTTAAACAGGTTCTAGAGTTCATTTAAGCTTAAACAGGTTCTAGAGTTCACTTATGCTTAAACAAGGTTCTAGAGTTCATGTAAGCTTAAACAGGTTCTAGAGTTCATTTAGGCTTAAACAGGTTCTAGAGTTCAAGAAATCTAGTAAGCATTTTTACAGAAAATGAAAGAATTGACAGAGAAAAGGAAAAAGATGTCAAAAATCCAGTGCGCTGTCTTACCAACTGTTACCACTACTCTAGCATCAGAATATCACTAAACGACACCTGTTAAATAGTATATTTTTTATCAGCTCTTGTGCTATCAGTGTCAAACATGGTCCCTGACCAAAGCTTGGAGAGAAAATTCACATCCAAGCTATGAGTCGCTGACTGCATTCATCTCTTTTGCTGCGTCTTCGGTCCCTGACGGATAGACAACTTCACATAAATCACACAATAACACCGGTTTACAGCAACTAAGAAGATAAACTTGGCTCAGTAACGCGAACTTCATCTCCCCACTACGCTTCAAGTCAACAGCGGACCAAAGAAGTAGTAAGTTAGGCTGTACTGTGCAGTACTACATTATTTGTCATACAAGATATTTTTCGTCCAAAGTTTCAAAGATGGCTCCCTTGGCGTAGTTCTTTATAAGTATAATTACAAGGCGAAAACTGTTTCATAGTAGGTGGCAAAATTTGGCTGTCGCAACATCAGCAACATCTCGAAAGCGCTACCAGGTTTACCTATCCATCGTTGCTTTTGTAGTTTTCGGGTTGAAAATACATTTCTATCTTTAAAAAATGAGGGTTAAAGTTCATAGACTTCCTCGGCAGACCAAGGTCGTTAGAAACCCATCAGGATCCCAACGATACGTGAATGTTTCGAGGCGAATGGAAAACAGCTGCCAAACGTCTGTTGGAGTTCTGGAGCTCTCAAAGTTAAGTGTTAGTGATGGATGAGCCTGAAACAGTTGAACCCTTCAAACACAGACATAAACTAACTAAACAAAGCGGTACTTTGTGACCAAGTCACGATTATTGGTTTCAGATGTAAGCCGTTTTCATTTCATCGTTGAATAGTCGAAACATCTGACGATTTAAATGTCTGAGGGGAAACAACTTATTTTACTTTTATGTAACTAAATCTATCTCCATATACAGAGTTTTCATAATTAACTAAATCAAACGTAACGAACAATGACATATTATAAACAAATTTTATAAAAAAAAAGGCACGCATTGTACTGCGAAAACTAAATCTAACACCCATTGAAAGAACACGCAAGCCTTACAATGTTTTCATGGTGCAACATTCACATTACGCATATTTCCTCGCAAAAAAAATGTCGCTGGTGCGTATAAATATGTATCTCTATGTTAGGTTTATACATGTCAGTGGAAAGTTCATGAAAATTTGTAGTTAAAATGAATTGTCCAATAAAATATAAATTGTTGTAGGTAAGAGAAATAATCACAATTTATAGTTTTAAGAGGGTGTCAGGAATATTTAAATGGAGACAAATGGGGATATGGGTGGAAATGTTCCGTGTAATTCCCCGAGTTCTCTGAAGAGACGCGGTAAACGTAGGCTCACTGCCACCCTCTCATGCATGTCGTACAATGCGGCTAATACGAGGTTGTGCATGAGGCTGGCAACCTCATCATGTAAGACGAACTGCCACTACACGATCACGTGACTGCTTGGTGCAGGTATCCTGTAATAGGACCACCTGTAGCGGCGGTTCCATGCTCCGCACGGAGCACAAACGCAAATGATGACGATGATGATGGTGATGATGATGATGACGATGACGATGATGATGATGATGATGATGATGATGATGATGACGATGACGATGATGATGATGATGACGATGATGATAGTAACGATATGTCTCATTTCGCCCAAATAATAAAAGATACGTCGACCAGTTTAGTCACCTTACTTGATACGCCCTTAAATAATGGGACAGATTAATGACAAGTTTGTTTAACATGTTTGCAGTGGTTGCTAATGAATGTACCAATGCAAAATTGTAAAAGATATCCGTACATTTACAACAAATGTAGTGATAAACCAGCAGTTCATTCATTAGTTTAATTTCAGCCTATCGGTTTGTCTGTCACTTCTCCCCATGTCATGTTTAACAGATTACTCCTTAGCTTCATAGCCAATGAATCCAGATAAGTTTGTATTCAACAATCCAGATAAGTTTATCTAAAACAATCCAGATAAGTTTGTCTACAACAATCCAGATAAGTTTGTGTACAACAATCCAATGAAAGTGACATTGAAAGAAAAGAAGAGAAATGGCTACAGAAGAAATACAACCTTCATCTGAAAACAAACCACTTCACAGTTATTGTTTTGAAGGGTCTACGTGCTTGTAAATTTCATAATGTTCGCGGTCTATCTCAGGCTTTTCTCATTGTCAATACATTTAACCCATCGGGTTGGTGAAGACCGCGTCGTCAATTTACTCTTCTTGAGGAGCCGACATGCACGGAGGACATGTTTTACTGTCTGCTTGTCGTCCCACATGGACACACGTCTGTCTGTCCTATTTTGAATTTGTTGAACGGACGATATTTGAGTCTTCAGTGGACAGTTCTTAGTCTGAATTATATTACTTGATCTTGTCTTGGTAATGACTACAAGCGACAAAAGCCAGCCCCAAACCTCAGAAATGATTTATCTGAGGAAGGTGGTTGAAGTAGAAAAAAGAAATATGGGCCGCAACCAGACAATACGTCATGGCCTCAAAACCCAAACCCTGCAGACTCAAGTAGAACAGTCCCAACGACGACGATTTGGCCATGTCTGCAGAAAGGGAGAAGATCGGCTACCACGACAAATATGGGAAATCAAGAGCCAGGGATCCAAACCTCCTGGACGACTCAGAGTCCGCTTGGAGCGCGACATTAGACAATCTCTGAAGGACCGAGGACTAGACTGGAACCCAGGCCAGGAGGACGACAGCCGATAGAATAGTATGTCGCTCTCTCTGGCAAACTCTACACCTCAGGGTAAAAGAGGAACGACAAAGTAAGATCTGGTCTTGGTGAGTAGTAGCATTGCATTCATTCATCATTCGTTACCTTCATATCCCCACTGAGCATAGGCCTTCGACATTTTATCGTCATCTTCTCCTTGTCCTGTCGTCCGATCAAGGTCATCCCTTGTTTTATTCTTTTTAAAGTTCAGATACCCTGTGTGGCTTCCCGCACAGCACCTGCAAAATGTGTCTTTTCTGCACATATTCTTGGTGTTTGGGAATTTCTGGCAGTTTGAACACTGTATAACAGAGGGAGAGGGGATGAAGTGGATATAAGCTTTCGAAATTTATTTTTGTCACAAAACGTTTTGTGCATGTACTTTGCGCCATTCTCTCTCTCCCTCGCCCTTACATATTTTTGCTCTGAGCCGCTCCCAGACTTCTTTAGTTTCCGCCCTGTGAATCGTCGTAAGCTAATTAGACAGGTCAGCGGTTAATACGTTTATCACCTAAGTCGTAAAGCAACCTGTGATAGAGACGATCGTTATTGATCCAAGGTGGTCCCGACCACTCCTCATAACAATATGACCCGGCAGAGTACGAAAAGAAAGCCATATTGTTTGTCTGAGCTGCCGGCGATCCGTATTTGACAGTCTGGCGGATGCACGAAAACACAGGTGATAATACGTAATCGTTTCCACTGGCACATCTTTGTATCAATTTACCGATGATCTGTCTGAGGAGACAATATGGTGGGAAAGCATCTAGACAAGAAATAAGCTCACAGATTTGTTTGTGAGTTTGCATAAAGATGCAATCGGAAGTATCACTGCCTTATTAGAAAGAGGTCACGCGTTGGAATTTTAAAATTTGATATTTTAAAACACGCGGGGGATATTATGATTTAACACCCCGACCCTTATAGTTCTAAAGAGCTTACCATTGGCTTGATTTGAGAGCAAGAATAGACTTTAACTTACATTTACAAGTTGGTCTACAAGTACAATCTGGGATTTGACCTCAGAAATGGCAATATAATCTTGCGAAATCGAAGTCACAGATAAGACTGCATCGCAACGTCAAATTAGCAACTACCAGGAGCCAGAGAGACATCAGACTAAGAATTCCAAAATTGTAAGTGACAGATCGAAGTATTTGGGCAACGTTGAAACTTAAAAGTAAACCCGCATTTTTAAATACAAAGACTGGAAACTTAAAGAACCAGGACAGAGTATTTGAGCAACTTTGAAACTTAAAGGTAAACCCACATTTTTAAATACAAAGACAAGAAACTTAAAGGACCAGAACAGAGTATTTGGGCAACTTTGAAACTTAAAAGTAAACCAGCATTTTTAAATACAAAGACTGGAGACCTAAGAAATCAGATCACCCGTCATAAGAGGAATACTAAAATTTTACAGACCAAGTAATTCGAAAACATCTAACCTAAGCTGATGTGTCCATTCTAACTGTGCCCGGAGATTGAAGATCCCATTTGGGGTAAGGTGTGAATATATATTTTAAAATGTGAAATGTAACATATCTGTACTTGCTAAGTGGTTATACCAGTTTTAGGAGGCTGACAACCTCAAGATATGAAAATAGTATATTCTTAAACCACTACAGCAAGCGCTGGTAATTGCTTCTTGCTAGTCGTACAGAAAACCGACAGCAGAGGTTACCCCAGACTCAGAATGGAGCAGTGATGAGTAATGATTACATCACATGTGCCTAAAGTGTATACTATCTTTTGTGAGATATGTGTACCTTGTTAATTGTAATTCAGGCAAATCATTGCATTCGCGCTGTCCAAGCACATGTTTTCCCAGTTTAATACCCAGAAGAATATTGGTGATTTCTAATCATCTTCCCTGGGTTACACTGTGTATACTCAATTATTTAATTATTCAGAGAGGCTAACAGCGAGACAATGCGCCTGTCAATCTTCCAACCCAGTGTACTTAGCAGAGGCATTTGTTCTTTTTATTTTCTCTTAAGTTCGTGGAACGAAGCTATCAGACTGTTCATGGTACGAAGCTGCAAGGCTAAAGTTTCTAAGCCACTAGTTGTGAGTTAAAAGCAGGGAATCAACAGTAACCGCCTACACTGGACGAGTTGTGTGGAGAAGTGCCCTCATCACAGAAAAATTGACGAAACCACGGCTGCAGGACTCACTTATACCAGCTAAGTTCTTGTAAAAGGAACAAGCAAAAGGACAATTGTTTTTATCAATCCTCAAACCAAGTCTCAGTGAAGACAATTTTATTGACATATAAAATTCACCATCATTCCATCGCTATTTTAACCTGTTAAGACTAATTGATTACTAAATTTGTTACATGTTATTTTAAAACAAAACAATCTTAGTTGTTTCAGTTATTATATGTATGAAAGCAAACGTATGAGCAAGACTCGTAAATATATATACATCTATACATATATTTACATCCACAGAGCAAATACGTATAAAAAGAAAGTCGCGGGATTTACACCAGCTGGGGGCTTGAACGAGCTAAAACCATTGCTTAATTCTTCACAAAAGGCGACGGATCAGATATAAGTTAATAGTGTTCTGCCCTATGCAGCATTGTTCTTGACTTCTGAAAACATCTTGTTGGTTACTACCTTGAGATAGAAGCGTCATTGTCCTTCTATCTACAGCTCTGCCAAGAGTAATCTTTTGCGAAGGTAGACACCTTTGAAGACCCATATTAGATACTCTTGAGTGTTGGCCACTGGTGGACCACTTCTGCAGAGCTAAGTCAGGCAATCCGTGACCATTTTGTATGGTAATCGTCATCGGTATAGCTGTCGCTGGGTCTGTAACGTGTTGAGATTTGCACGCGATGGTTGAAACACTTGGAATCCAAATTTTTGAAGAGTTCAGACACCGTCGTCCATCTCAGCATGCGCACGTTGTTGGTTGTTGACGTTTGACTTGTTGTTTGTTGACATTCGTGTGTAAGTCGGCAAGTGTCTTGAAATGTACGCGCTGTAGAGCAGTGTGTACATGTGAACAGTAGTATATATACACTAGAGTGTACTGATGTATAGTTGATCAGGACTTGTGAGAAAAGGAATTGCGTGATATCAGAATATTTATGAATTTACACTGGATTTGTCTATTGATGATCATTGCGCAGCATTATTGAGATGTCGAGACTGACATAATTCAGTCATAATGAATTGGAGCGTAAGAAAAGTCATGGATGCTAATTGATCTCAACGGTCTGATGTATGTTATTGTTTAAATAAAGTTTGTGAATAGACTATGTCTACCAAGCGCTTGTCACTAATTTACGTGCTGCATTCGTGTCATTTCTGTTAACTAGTCAGCATTTGTTATTTTTGAGGTACTCCCCTAGCAGAAACAACCACGGGTCCAGCCACATCAGTATCGTCAGACTGGTCTCTCTGTTGTTCCATGTTTTTAATCTCTCGGCATGTGAGGTGTTGATTTCTGGGTTCTCTGTCTTTAGGCGGTTGAGGACTTGTTGATCTGACCAGCTGGGGTCTACGCCTCTTATACGAGGGGCGTTCAGAAAGTAATGCACCACATCGTTTTTCTCAGCTAATAATAAAGATAGAAGTATGAAATTTTGCACACTTCACATATGGCATGTGCCAATTGTGTGCAGCAAATTGCACCGCAACCGACCAAATAATACGGCTGCCCTAAACCGTTGAAATGGAGCGTGTTAGCAACTTGCGTTATAAGCAGCGAATTGTGATAGAATTTCTCGTTGCAGAGAAGGAAACTGTTGTGAACATTCACAAGCGTCTATGTGATGTGTATGGAAGTTTTGCAGTTGACAGGAGTGCAGTCAGTCGCTGGGTTCAGAGAATCAAAGAATCAGGAAGTGGAAATACGGAGCTGCTTGATCGGCCGCGCTGTGGACGTCCTGCCACAGCCACCATCGCAGAAATGTTGAAATGCGCTGAGGGCATTATTCTTACTGATAGGCGGAATCACTACTCAACAATTGGCCTTACAGCTTTCAAGTCAGAATTGGTAGTGCAAATGCAGTTATAAAAACTCTCGGATTTTCCAAGGTTTGCGCAAGATGGGTTCCTCGAAGTCTCACAAATGACCACCGATTGCAAAGGAAAGCAATTTCTTCTGAATTGTTGGAGCGTTTCAATGCTGATGGAGAGAACTTTCTGGCTAAGATCGTTACAGGTGACGAAACCTGGGCACATCATTTTGAACCTGAGACAAAAAGACAGTCAATGGAGCGGCATCATCATCCGCAA